>JAUZND010008133.1:0-10069 GCA_034780555.1 Coelogynopora nodosa | reverse complement strand
ACGAAATGATAGATTCCATTACTTTGCACGTAATGCAAGTGAGAGACACTGGACGATAGTTAGAGGGAGCTGAGGCTTATCCTTTTTTATAGATAGGCCTTACCACGGCAGTTTTCCAAACTTCGGGAATCAACCCAGTTGAATAGAATGTAAAAAGTGTTTTTAAGAAAACATTATATTTTTGATTGTTTTTAGCGCAAATTTAAAGATAATCGTATTATGTTATAGATATATTCACTTATTATTATATTTACATTTAAGATTTGAAATAAATAATTTCTTACATTGTTTCTAACATTTAACTATACTCTAGTATAGTTATTATTTCTATACACACTTTTTAATAACTGTTAACGATTTAAACTATTCACTTGATTATAATTATTTACATATAAGACAATTGTATCAACATTATAACTGATGGAACTATTCCAATAATATTGCATTAGGTTGCACATAAATAATTAATTGGACACTTATTAGTATTACTGAATAAAAACTAAGAATATAATAAACATTACTCATAACTGGTATCGTTACAGAAATAAAATGAAGCAATCAATTATGTATACGTATCATGGCCCACTGTAAAATTTACAGTCTATTTATTTCAATATGAAACATACGTAAAGATTAATAATAATTAACTAGTTAACATAATTATCAGTTCCCAATTATTAAAGACATATTTTATATGGCAGTAGCGGAACGCATTGTATTTAGTCAAAAAAATGTCAACACAAAACAGAAGATACTAATTAAAAGCTTTAATAAAAAAAGTTTCAAAAGTACATAAATGTAAAGATGCCATAACAATGATATAAACGCATGACAGATAATTGTCACATATGAAGTTTACACGAGAAGATAACAATTTACCAATAAAGGTTGGAATGTTCAAATGAGCCGTCATCACACACTACTACCAAAAAGAGGTAAACTTTAACGTTAGTGGAATATAAATAATAAATACAAAGAAAATATAAATAGCAACATAGATAATAAACAAAACAAATATCTTTGCTAAATGTGTGGAATGCGGAGTTTTACGAGCAAAAAAGAAAAGTTATCGAACAAAAAACATATTATACATATGTTATCTATAATTTGACTAACACACGTTGGTGTAGATTGTGTTATGGTGTGCATTCATATTTCTATTGTATAATATAAAAGAACATCGACATATAATATAAAACACCATATTTGTACTTGCTAGATTGAAAAATCCTACGCAACAAATGTGAATTACATCCATAGTATACATTATCTAATATAGAGTATTATAATTATTAAAACTTTAAACATTTCAATTAAATTTATATCAATGTTTCTATTTCAGGTACATCTTACAACTGAAAATTCAGTGAAATAATAGCACCATTAGGAATTATTTATATAACAATATTGAAATAGGCTTTTTACAATAAATTGTAACCTTAACACAAAAGTGATAAGGTGTGAGTACAGTGTGGTAAAGGTGTGAGTACAATGTGGTAAAGGCGCTTTGGACGACCTCATATTATGATAATGCATCAGATCGAAAGAAATAATAATACATTAATTGTTCAAAGATGGAATTACAATTCAACACCGTCAATCATTAAGTTAACAACTATGATCTGGAGAAGCTGCGCTGTAAAGCCGAAAAACGAATCAAAATGTAATATTGGATTGGTGGTTACAGTAGTATTGGCCCATATTGTGACCAACTATTGTCATAAGACATAACTATCTCAACAATTCAGATCAACAATTCTGGAGGGATGTATTTCGTATAGTAAAGATAGGTATAACGCCTGTGGTAAATTTGTGTTTGTTCTGTTAAAAGCTTAAAATAATCATTCGCGCAATATAATTAGTGTGTAGAAACGTAAAAGTTTTAGTAATCGGAAATATACGTTTCCAAATTAGAAACAATTATGTAATAATTATTAATCTAATGTAAAATCAATACCGACTTAAAATTTTAATTCTTATAAACAATAGTTTAGTTTATATTGTTTCAAATTAAAATCAAACAAGGATTATTTTTATTTGAAAATAAAAAATAGCTTTCTGTAATTTATATTCGTGAATATAAAACCGAGTCATGATTGGGTATAATAAAAGTAACAATTTGATGCTAGCTTGTTAAACATGGTAATAATCTAATGAAAATTCAAGTAAAAAGACTGCGGGTAAGCAAAATATAACCTTGTTGATAATGTTAATGTCATATCTCTTAAGCTATGCAATACGTACAGAGGACTATGTGAATATTCAAATAAATAATCACGAAATTCATATATTCCTCGACACATACGATGGCAGTTTGAAAATTGTAAGTTTTACATAAATACATAAATTTAATAATTTCCACAAAATAAACTAATTAAAAAAATTGAAGAAGTGGTACTTTATTTTTGAGGTAATCAATACAGAAATTAATATGTTATTAAACACGTGCACTTTTGTTTTAAAATACTATTCTGAGTGCTACTCGGACACTTTTGGCTGAACAATTTGAAAACACTACAGAGAATTTTTTTTCTTATAAATGTCAGCATGTGGTAGGCCCTACAACTTAATAAAAATGCGACAATTCCCAGCGATTTTATAAAAGGGCGGTTGCGAAATCCGGCTCCTAATATTAGAAAAGCCCAGAAGAACCTCGTTACGTATTCCTATCATAGTATCGAGTATATTCTCAAGTTATCCCTAAAGAATATTACAATCCCGAATTAATTCTTACGAAATATTTGGCCACCTGTCTTTACCAAATACAACATTCATCACCATATAATAGTTAATTATTTTTTGGTTACATGTATCATTGGTTATTTATTCTCAAAAATGAGAATACAGCATACAGAATTTTCGGTGCTTATGAATGACCGACAAACACTTAAGAGCATAGTTACATTAAACTTTCGGAGGATGCGAAGATGTAGACTTCCCAGATGCAGGGTATTGAGATGGTAAAGTGAATAAAGTGAATAAAGTGAATAAAGTGAAATAGTAGAACATGATCCTTTGGTATTGGAGTAGACATCCTAAGAGAAGTTTTGGACTTGATAATGGAGTTGCCAGCGGTTCTAGTCATATATTTTTCAGACTTAGTTACATTTCAGCTACAAAATTCATTATACATGTATTATTTAATACACATTATGTGACATATGAATGTACAATATATTACGATTTTAAGTTAAACGAATTTTTGAATGATTTGAAGAGAATTTCTCTCCAAGACTTTAAAACTGTGAGCCCTATAATAGAAGGACCAGGGCGACAGTGGCCTACTACACAACCCGACTAGTCAGCCGGGCGCAGAGTGAGCTGCAGCTGGAGGCAGTTGTCCACTAGCAGGCTGGGTTCGCCCGCTTCCGCCTCCCCCGGCTCCAAGGCCCTGCCCATATCGAGGTCCAGGACAGGCTTGTTCCGATTGACGGTCTTCCGGCCGGCTACCAGCGCCACCACCCCGCCGGCCGGAGTGACCGCAGAGAGGAGGTACTCCACAGGGCGGCAGTGCGAGTCCAGGAGCACGTTAACGCCGAGCAGTTTGCAGCGGATGTCCTCGCCCGGGCTTGTAGGGGAGCCTCGTGGAAACACCTATAGGCAATCAGTGAATCAATAAACTAAAAGATACTCTGTGTTCCCATTGGTTTCTTAATATATGTGTATATAGAACGGGTTACATTTTAAGCATTTTCTAGGAATAGATTTCGTTTTTTAAAGGATACTATGAGAAAAGTAATAATACAGCTAGACATAAAACAAACATAATATAGTAGTATAATATCATTTTTATTGTTCCAAAAATATGGACATATTTGAATAAACTAATTTTGAAAAAATAAATAATAATTTGGAATGGATTCCATTTTCAAAAGGTATTTTTGTTCATATAATGACCAAATAATATATTGTGAATTATGTTTATATGTACGTAATATATTTTATGATATTATTGTATCAACAATTACAACTTACAACAATTAAGTCATTCTAACAGAATTTTTGTTTAAATGTAACAACATATTTTAATTAAACCCGCCAACATTCGGACACACGTGAAAAATTTAAATCTGATAAATAATAAAATAATTCAAAAATTCACAGAATGCCCTGAAATTCAACGAAACTGCTACTGTTGACACTGTGAATCAGATTAATATAGAAGATAATGTTTAATCTAAATCGATCTGAGACACATGTAACTTTCACCTTGAACTCCCAATCCCACTGGCTCGTCGGCACACTGCATGCCCGAGTTACCAGCTTAAAGGAGACCTCAGCCCCTTTGACCACCCGATCGATATTGGTGACGACGAAGCGCTTCTCCCAGCGGACTTCGGTGTAGTCGCGTAGCACGAACTGAGTGCTGCGAAAGGTGGGACACTTGGCTCTGGCCGGAAGACTCATAGCCCGGTACTTGTAGGCCGCTGTAGGAGAAATAAATACATTTTAAGATGGTTATCCTAACGGCAGTTTGGTCAACAGAAATTCAATTAAGATGAAGCCAAATACTGCTGAACGAAAAGGTTAAAATCTTTCATTATGTGATACTGTAGATTTATAATAAGTTTATTACTTGAAAAGTAATAAACTTTACATAAGGCTTCATTTAATTTACGTAAAAGCAATGGCGATCATAACATTAAAAATACTCAGGTTAAATCCTTAATCTAAACGTAGCCTAATGTATAAATAGACGTTGCTTTTTCTGTAAAAATATCAGTTTGGTAATTACGCGAAATATTGCACAAATTACATTGTCTGTTGAAATTAGAATACCAGCTTATATACCTACAAATTATATATCAAATAAATTATATTTGAATATTCAATATCAAGAAGGTAGCCATCCGTGAAATATTTAACAATGTTTAACAATTTAAAGTTTTTTACTTTCTTTTATTACACATAAAAAGTATTAACATTACAGAATTAACATGGTTTTACAATTTTTACAATCGAAACTGAAAGTGCACCAGAGTCGACAGAAACTAAAAACCTGATTTTAGTCAGACTTAAAAATATATTTTAGACAAATTTGAATTTTTAGTAAATGTCACTGTAATTTGATATATTATTTATAATTCATTGCTTTTATATTATTTTCAATATTTAGGCTATTACCTTTGATTTTGAAACCTCCCACAAATCCTGGGTGGTATAAGGTATCATAATTAAATAAGGAAGGATAACCAATTCAATTAGAACTAAATTATTCAATTGGCATAAAAGTCACAATCAATTTAACAAAAATCGATTTGATGTTAGGTTATCCAAGGACAGATCTCGCGTCAATCTTCCGACATCCACAACTCACACCGTAGAAAGGGGTCAAGCAGGCCAGCAAATTTGGCGCCGAGTGAGCTGTGCTCGACAAGGTCAATATGGTCAGGGGTCATCATGGGGAAGCGCATCAAAGGCAAGAGGTCCGTTAACAGGTCCTCCACCTGGTCCATGCGCTCCTCACGGGCGTTGAGCCAGGTGGCTACCCCGCGCCACATGTCCAGCTCTTCACGAATGCGTAAGTCTGAGCTACTACACTCGTACACAACAGGAGGTATGACGGAACACAGAGGGAATTAAACAAAGGGAGGCAGAAAGAGAGAGAAAGAGAGAGAGAGAGAAGAATTGTGAATCGATATAGAGGAATATATATAGAGAATATTTATATTATATATATATATATAGAGGAATCGATCATACGTTCTGGTTTTTCAAAAAAATTCCTTTTTACTTAAAAAAATCTCTTTTTACATTGTTTATCTACATTTTTAATTTTTTTATCTTTGTAAATAACAAACAAATAATTGTAATTATAAAGCAGACAACAACAATTAATTATTAAAACAACATCACTAAATACAGATATTGATTACTAAGTTAGGCGAACTCCCAAAAAAACTTAGTCATCATTAAAAAAATTTTTTTTTGTGAGCTAGGGAGAAAAAAACATAATAATAATTAGTAAGCACTAAGCGCAGAGCCTGTTCAAACACAAACAGCGGTGAGACAGTGCACTACCGGTTTCGAGCCATTCAGCTCTCATCAGGTACCCTAGTCTCCCTACTGATGACTGGATTGCCAAACAAATCGTCAAAAAAAGCAATTTGAACAGTATAACATCAAAGAAATAACAGAATAGAGAGCGCTTAAGCATAACATCTACCTGTTGAAAACAAATCAACACAAGCTGTAATAAAGTTATTCATATCGTCATGTTAATAAAACACTAAAAACAGAAAGAGATTGTAAAAGCACAGTAGACGTCTTCAATTAGAACGTATTTTATTAGGTTGAATAAATGTCCAAATTTACAGTACAATTAATATTTATTTGTACATTTAGGAGACATAAAGTGAGTTAACTTAATGATATACCATTTTAATAAATATAATAAAAGTAGAATAGAAGCCAGACTTCTATTTCACCCCACCCCCTGAAACCGCCCCCCACAAATGTAAAATGATTTTGAATTTTCGCGCCAATCAGAATCGAGTATTTGTTTTTCGGTTACTATGGCTTTCTATTGGCCGATTTAAACAAGGTCAAGGTCGTTTCCCCTTAATTGAAGGGCACAGAGTTCGATTTTGTCAATTAAAAATTGATCAGGTATTAATCAGTCTATCGGTCTAATCTTCTATTGGTATTAATCGATCGTTCAATGACCATTATTTATATTTCCCAATACGGTGTATTGTAGCCATATAATGTCAGATCCCGGTGATTTCAATGGGGATTCTGAATAAACCAAGATAGTTGAGTTCGATTTTGGTACTTAGAAATCGGTCATTCAAGCACATTTATTGATTTTTCTTAGTACGATGCGTTGGAGGCCTGAGTCGCCGATCACGCCGACTAAATCAAATGTGGAAATTGGTTTGAGACATACTACTACTACTATAATTATATTAATATAAGTAACCTATAAGTGTACATTAGTATGATTAATCATATTATCCATCAAATCAAATCATACTTACATATATTAATATATGTAAGTATACTAAAAGTATATATTATAAGTATACTAAAAGTATATATTATAAGAATACTAAAGGTGTATAGTATAAGTACACAATAACAGTTTAATACCCTAAACTCCTAAAATTGTATATCATAATATCCCTAAAAACTCCTAAAATTGTATATCATAATATCCCTAAAAACTCCTAACGTTTAATACCATAAACTCTACTAAATCCATAAACTCCTAAAATGTAATATCTTAATATCCCTAAACTCCTAATGTTTAATACCACAAACTCTAAAATCCCTAAACTCCTAAAATGTATCCCCTTAATTTGAATAATTTAAGCAGACGTGATGAATGAGATAAAATGCCATTTATTATTATTTCGAAAGTGACAGAGTAGGAAAGTGTATGCATTTAGGGTATAAGAAAATTTTCAATGTCACAGTTCATCATCGTCATCGCTTTGGGTATCAGTAATGTCGATATAGCCTTCTCCGATTTGACCATCCCATGCCCACTATCCGACTTGCTGTCTAATTTAATCTCGAAATATGTACCAACTTCTTTTTATAGCTTCTTCGAAGACGGAATATTGGGATATCATGGTGTTAATATTTAAGCGTAGTATAGATTTGTAGTATCCCATTTGTTTATCTTTGTAAGCTTTGTGATCTCCTTCAGTGTACGCAAGGATATTCCATCTTCCCTAATATCTTCCAGAAGAATACGTCCAACAAGGAAGGAATTAGACATACTGGAACTCTTATCCAGGTCATAGAAGTGCATTTTGTTTTAACTATCTACATGGTTCTTGTTATCACCGCCATAATCACTATCCGGTATGTTGGAGGTGGACTCTTCATTTTCAGACTCCTCTTATGACTCTTCACGTTATGATGCTTTTATTTTCATTTCATGTTTCTTGAAGTATAATTTTTCTCCTACTTGTTCTCCTCCTTTTCATCGCTCTCAATCAAACGATTGCTACGATTGACAAATTCTGATGGATCCATAGAGTTATGGATATAAAATTATTAGATAAAAATTATTGAATACTGTATCATGTTTATAGACTTATGCCTATAAACAAGAAGATAATTATATAATTACACGAACATGAACGAACATGGATATGCGACTCGAGCACAATTGCAGTATGACTGTTGCCGAACCATCAATGTCAGGAAAGACTACATTTGTGGAGAATTTACTACGATCTCATCATCTTTTATAACATGAGCTACTGCAGACTATTCATTTGTTTACAGAAACAGACTATAAGACGGCAGTTGACCTTGTCAGTTTTATCAAAGTATATGAAATTGGCCTGCCTGAGTCGTTTGATAGTTTAAAACCACATGATTGTGTTGTACTTGATGATGTGATGGAGGAGGGGAAAACTTCTCAGCCACTAAGCCGTTTGTTTACAAGAATGGGGAATCACCTACCCTGCTTAGCCATTAATATTACTCAAATCTATTTCTGACAAGAAAGGAGACACGTATTTGATCACTGAATACCCAATACCTAGTCATGTTTAAGAATCAAAGAGATGCCAGCCAAATAAGTCACATAAGTCGTTAAATGTTTCCTTGAGAATAGAAATTTCTTACCTCTGTCATCAAGGATATTGTGCACGACAATCCTCATGCCACTTATTTTTAGATCTACATCAGAAGACACCTGACTATTTACGAGTGAGAAGTCAAATTCTTGACAGTGGAATAAGTCGGCTAACATTATAAACAGGAGGATGGGCGGCACAGGGCTGCTAATCTTGCCAAAATGAATGAGTCACCATTTGCACGAATGATTCTCCCAAGTGAAGCCACATTTGAAGCTACGAAAAAACAGGCTCCGAATTATGAGGAGGGAAATGACCAACCCTTTAGGAAAAATCTACCTCCAGATTAATCACTTGACCTAATGGAAGCCAGACGTAGACAAGAGCAGGAAGACGGGCGACAAGAAGTCTCATACCCTCAACCATTTCCAACAGCGCAATCACCACAACCACCAGCGCCAGTATGAAATACAACAAGAGAGCGCAAGCAGACCCTATTACTTGCAATAAATGCATTTCCAAAATATTGTCGAGCTTCAGGGACGCATCTTACTCGAACTTCTAACTAATCATGGGATGCCCTTTGATGAGAGAGGTCAACTCTTCGATGATAATATATATCCAATTGTTAGGTCACATATTTTGTATTTGATACGCTTTGCAGTGGATAATAGATCTAAACTGATTACGCCACCAATCGGCTGGTCTTAAATGAAAAGACTGATACAAGAGCACAACATAACGGCACAATATATAAGGAATATACCCGACGATAATAATGAATATATATCCCCTCCTCAGTCAACGGCAACACCTGCATAATTTTATCTTACCGTGTTCAAACGACAAGTGTACGAAGAAAGTTCTCAAAGTGATAATGTGAACTTATCAAACACGCTAAAGGTATCTACATCAAAATTATCTCCTTAACCTATATTCAAACAAACAACAGCGGCCTGATGACCAATTCTTATCAGGCTTTTCCCCGAGCCACTACTGCCAGAAAGTGAATAGACCTTTAAGATAATGGACAGTGACACTGACATTTTTCTTATACCTTAAATGCTTACACCTTCCTACTCTGTCACTTTCGAAATAATAATAAATGGCATTTTATCTCATTCATCACGTCTGCTTCAATTATTCAAATTAAGGGGATACATTTTAGGAGTTTAGGGATTTAAGAGTTTGTGGTACTAAACTTTAGGAGTTTAGGGATTTAAGAGTTTGTGGTATTAAACTTTAGGAGTTTAGGGATATTAGGAGTTTAGGGATTTAGGAGCTTAAGGTTTTAGGAGTTTAGGGATTTAGGAGTTTATGGTATTAAACTTTAGAAGTTTGGGGATATTAGGATATAATATTTTAAGAGTATAGGGATTTATCAGTTTAGGAGTTTAGTGTATTAAACTTTAGGATTTTAGAGATATTAGCAGTTTAGGGATATTAGGAGTTTAAGGATATTAGGAGTTTAGGGATATTAGGAGTTTAGGGATATTAGGAGTTTAGGGATATTAGGAGTTTAGGGATATTAG
>JAUZND010008132.1:2462-30388 GCA_034780555.1 Coelogynopora nodosa | reverse complement strand
TTTTAACTGCGTATGCGTATTCTATGAAGGGGGGAGGGGGGAGTGGCAAAGCGTACAGCTGCGTACATAGGGGGGGAGGGGGGTCGAAATTGGCATAATGACTGCGTACGTACTTTATGAATGGTCCCTTATAGTATTATAATTAAAAGCAGTATACTACTGAAAATTTTATCAGTAGCTACTACTTTGTATAGTATATAAATATTTATGGATCCTTGTCTATTCTGCATAATATTCTTCTGTTTTTTATAAATTAGAAAAAGTTACAATTCAAAATTATTAGTGCAAAATTACCCACTTTCGAACAGTATCGAGTGGGTTGTATTTATTGTATATTAATGGATGTTACAATATCACACATTTCGTGTTTTTCCATATATTATGTCTAGCTTAAGTTTTATACTTTGATATGTATTTATTAATATTTATATAGAAACGTGTTAAAGCACTTAAAGCACACATCTTACTTCCTTTGTCATCTTTCAAGTTCTAATGGAGATGTTGTAAAGTCTTAGATCATTGGGGATTATTCATGTTGTTAAGACTACATAATTATTGAAACTTGAAACACCCACGTCGCTGAGGGAAATATTTTATCTGCGTTAGTTTAATGTTCTGAAATATCTTCTTTGTATCCAAAGGAATATTTGTTTGCAGCAAAAGGAATAATTAATTTATAGTACTTCATTGAATAATACTATTCTCAAAAGAATAATGTGTTTGACGTTTTCTCTAAAAAAAAGATGTCACCCATGGAATTGATGTATTGTGTCTGGAAAAAGCAATAAATCTCATCAGAATAGTTGTTTTACCCGATTATTGTTAGTTAATGTGATCAACTTATAGTCAGGAAGTGTAAACTAATCCGTAAATTACAATAGTTTTAAATTCACGAATGTAGAGTAGAAAGGCGTTTCCTTTTAAACTTATTTTTATTTAAAAAATTGATGAAATATAAAACTCAAGTATATACATGTATATACGAATCAAAATCTAACAGTATCATATAAAATGCAGATTTACTGTTTATTTTAGAACTTGTCTAGCCTTATTTATAAATGTAGCTAATAAAAATGAAACGATAAATGTATAATTAAATCATCATCTTTATGGTCTTGTAGAATTAGTAAAAAGTATTTTTTCAATGTTCACAAGTCGTGTGCTTTTTAAGCTCTTTTATATCTCAGCATTGGGCAAAACGTTTTTGATGTTGTTTTGATTTAGACTTGTGAAAAGTTTATTTGCTCGTTGTATTGGCTGACTGGGCAAGCGATGAGTGGTTTGCCGGCGCAGTGGTGTGGTTGCTTCAGAGCAGCTTCGAACCTCCCCTCAGACTCCCCCCTTTTTCCGGCTAGCGACTTATAAAGGGTTTGTTTGGAGTGTTCACTCCGAATGTGTATCTTAAACTACAGATATTCAATACCTATTGCATTTGTTTCAAGTCTATCGCTAAACATATCCTTTGGTTGTCAGGGATTTTTTTGGTTGTGAAGCAATAAATGAAGCATTGGTGAAATTTACCTCATTATTCAAATATATTAGGTAAAAATATGTCACATTTTTATGCGTGGCTAATACATTTTTACTATATTTTATTTCATGTATAATTTTCTATATCAGATTGAATAGTATTTTCATTAGTCTAATGTTAACATTATTTTAATTTTTACGGTGTAATCCTAGAGAGAGCGTATTAGTCATTTATTTAGTATTTTGTTACATGTAAGTTTATTACTAGGCCTACGGCAATTAAATATGAAACAATCAGCCAAATAAAAGTTAATTTTATTCCCTTTAAGTGACACTTCGTTACAAATGCATGTCAGATGGCCAGATATCCATAGGCTTATATACCATGGTTCATATGAAGTCTGGAAAAGTCTGGGCTTTTTAAAACGTGTTTTCCAGCCTGGAAAAGTATGGAAAAACTAGAATTTTTTTATAAGGTCTAGAAAAGTCTGGAAAAAGTGGACTTTTTAAAAAATGAGGATATATGACTTTTTAGAAATTAATCTACAGACATAAAACATCCGGACCCTACAAATTTTCGTCGCTTTGAGGCAGTTATAATAGGTAGCTCGCTGCGCTACCAACCATGAGGTATCTGGATTTTGACTCTGTTTGGTTTGGCAACCCTGAGGTTATCAAAAATTTCAACTTTTAACTGAATATTTCTTATGACATGTAATCCTTTTGGTTGTGACATAACCTTTTAACTATATATTCTATATGTGTACATACTTATTGATTATTGTTATGAATATAATTCATAACAGAATACAAATGTACACAAAAGTCATATCCATAAAAGTTTGGAAATGGTTTTTAAAAGGTCTGACAAATGTCTGGAATTCAGTTATGAAAATGCGTATGAACCCTGATATACGCTGTAATGCACAAGTCCATACCGTATGTGTGAGCATATACGTATATATATAATTTGTTAAATAAATATAAACAACGTTTCCTATGTCTATTCCACGATTAACTATTTCCACCTGCAAGTTTTAATTATTTTAATAAAATTTTCAAAGCGATTCAAGGCTGGATTACCGGTTTTAGTTCTTTGCAGCCTTCAGGAAAGAAAGCAAAATAATTAAATTAAAATGGTTTTAATAAAATAAAAATCATTTTAAAATGAGTTATTTCGTGCAATATAGTGCCTTTCATATTTGACGTTATAATGTACTGTTATATTTCTAATTGAAATGATTGATGATTTTCAGCTAACATTTTGTTTTTACCATCATTTTGTATTTCCCGTTATATGAAACATCTTTACAACGTCCTGCATCGTGCTCATTGCCTTGATTGTGTTTAAAACCATCAGTTATGTATGTGGTGACTTTGGTTTACTGTTTTATTTAATTTTTAATAATCGATATGATTTACTTCCAACAAGCCGAAGATAGCTTCAACACTGCAGCATCAAATGCTAAATCTGCAAGTATTATCACAACTATGGAATAGCTCACGTAAACATTGTAACTAAAGTCAGTAGTGTGGGCCTAAACATGTCCAACAATTAGAAAACGAGGAAGGGTCACTGTTTCTTTTTTCTTTGATTGTGGCTTTTATCTCTTGGTTTTGTTTATATTGACATATATACAACCTATACCGCCGATTCAACCGCAGATTCAAACTCAGATTCGAATAAAATTTCAATATGATTAACAATTGTTAGTTATATTATTTGTTTTAATTTGCACTTGAAATTTCATTCGAATCTGAGTTTGAATCATTTTTTAATTTTCTGAAGGGTAACGATTTTTTTTACGAATATATTAATTTTTTTGCAGTGTATTATACGAAACTAAATAAGAAGTTTCCCGCGATATTGATATATTATAATTTATGTAATTTTTAAATTACAACTCTGAATCCAAACACAATTATATCTTTAATGGTTATTGGCATATTCGAAAGCTACATATTATACTTGCATAATTATCGTTTAAACCAATTTCTACAATCTGTAAATATTGGTAGAGAATTTTCTTACACTTGTGTTAAGTCAATTTTCTAAATGCTTTGCATAAAATATGTTATATTTTGGAAACATGCAAATTTTCGAAATATAACCATCACGTTACTTTGCATTAGATGTTCTAATATTGTTTTAACGTATATTAAGGGATGATGGGATGTTTCCTCCCATCATTTCCAATTACCGTCTTAATCATATCTGTCAGTAGTAAAAACAGTATTTGTACTGTATATATGCTATGCATTCGAGGCAACTGTTCTTTGGTAGACCATCTTTATGCTCAGTATGAAATGTAAAATAAATATTACACATTGAAAATAAGTCACTCTTCTAAAATGATATGCATTTAGCATGGAACAATACATATATTCTTTATATAAAATTAAACGATTCATTCTAATCGATAAAGAAACGACAAATGGATAACTTCGTACCAGTTACAATTGGGCTTGATGAAGCATATATTTGAGAAAGTTAGTCAAACTGTATGCTGCTAAATATATAAATAATAGATAAATATAAGTATATTAGATAATTATAGATAAATATTTACTTCCTATTATATATATTTACGTTTTTATTTTGTCCTAGAGAAAAAAATAAGTAATCATTTTTTGTACTGCTATTAAATTTAAAATTGGTTTTTCATTTAGTTTGTTATTGAGAAAGCCTGGAACAGACAGTTAGAGTGCGTGGTTATATCCAATTTACACTTTTGACATGTTTACATTTGGCATAGACATATTTAACAGTTTCGCCATTTAGATGACATTCGCGGACGGTCGATTCTAATTTTTACGATTATAAAAGGAACTATTCGTTTTAATATTTGTATCAGTCTACAAATATCCATATAGTCTTATTTATGCGCTTTTGCTTATTTTCGACTATTGAATGTGTTTTGAGCATTTTAAAATAAAAATGTTTTATTGTATATCAGGCTATTACTATTTATTATTAGTTAGTATAGAATTAATATAACTAGAGCAAAGGTAGGCTAAAAAACTGATTTTGATCAGAAGCAATATATGTTCACTGAAAACATAATTTACTCTTTTATTGTAATATTGAACTGTTTCAAATCTTCCATTTTCTTAAAGTTTACCTTAATGTTGACTTTTGTTTTTACAGCCTTTGCCACCTACAACTACTACACAACCATCGTGCCCACAACATACGTATACTTGGACGGGCGGGTATGTATGAATTAGTAGAATTTATTGGTTAGACATGTTGACTAATGTTGTTAGGTTTTTACTTTCAATATATCATCACAACGGTCATACTTTTAGCTTAAATTCTGTACATAAGTAAGAAATAATAAATTCATAAATAAACCTTGTATTGTCTGTTTCGCACAGTATTGTTGTTTTATTTTTTTTGCAATTTTATAGTGCAAATGAGTTTTTTGTGCAAATAGAGATATATGCGTTTACATCTGGCATTTGGTTTATATAACGCATGTTGGTTTGACCTCTGCATGCTCTCCGTAATGTTAATGTGTGTGCACGCGAGTTACTTTAGGGGAGTTTGAGAGACCCTCCTATATTGAAGTACTTTCAATTGTCACCTATGACTTAGTTTTATCTAATTCTGTGATAACAATCAAATTATTAAAAAAAACTTTGTTGTTTTATTATTTTTAATAGATAGTATTTGATTATAGCGACATTATTTGATTGTTATTCAGTTATTTTCCTATTTTTAATCATAAATTACGTAATATTATTTATCAGTAAACACCAAGTAAATAATTTAGTAGAAAGTATGCAAATATCTAATTCATCAATGACAGTTTAAGTTAAAAAACGTTTTTGTTTTTTATACTGACTGAAAGTAAATTTTGTTTAGTTTAGATTTAAGTTTATTCTAGGAAAATGTATGGAGTGGAAAATACATTATAATACTTCCGTATGTACTGAGCGATCTCCTCTCACTCACTAGATTTTGAGTAGTAATCAATTAATCACCGGTGGATCAACCTGAACCCCCACCCCATTAGTTCTTCTATGATTAACATAAAATGGTACATTTCTTCTTGTACGTTATTATAAAAGAAGTATTACCTTTTTCACTTTGCACAACGTGTATTATACTCCAAGACATATTTTATTGTGTAGTTGAACTTTCGTGCGACAATAAAGCAGTTTTCAGGTACCCCCAAACTTCACCACAAAGAAAATTTTGAAATTAAATTTCAGCCAGTGCCTTTGTTTGTTAATGTAATTAAATTACATATACGGAGACTTCTAAAGTTTGATGTTGTAGTAAAAAATCAAATACTGTTTGTAGCCAAATTATATTGATAACCATATTCGTGTATTAAGCGATTTTTGACATTTTCGAACATCATAAACTGTTGCAAGCAAACATGAAAGAATGATTTAAATAATTTATTGCTTAACTATTGAATAGGAACTTAATCAACGAACTGTACTTCATAGATACCCATGATTGCACAAGCTAGAATAATTTACAGAAATAAATATGATCAATCAGACTTAGTAACTGTTCCTTTATATGGTAGCCTATACCTACTGCACAGCTAGTGCACTCTCACAAACAGTCAAATGTCTACTCAGGTATGAAAAGAATGCCATAGGCTTGACTTGAATTGTTAAAAGAACGATTTTCGTCGGCAAAACAACAGGATAATATTAAACGGAGGAATACACTTAATGAACTTGTTGTTATTTCCTTAAATTTAGAGATGGCAGGATGTTCTATACTGCTAGGTAATGTGTACATATTTGCGTTTTTATTTCGATATATATCATTACAATATGTTACATTTAGACTGAATTTTTTACCAAATTTGTATTTGCAGAGTTGAATCATGAATTTGTTAAACTTTTTAAACCGAAGATAATAATATGGACGTTTTATGACATTTGTGACATGTTTCTTTAGTGTCTTATTTTTGTTTTATAAAATCTTAAAATCTTCGCATTTATAATTGTCACATATTATTACATATCAAACGAGCCTTTTATTTGATTAAATCTGACATCAGAGTTCAAATAAACTGATACTTTTTCAACTTTTCATTTGCATGACTTATAATATTATTCTGTCTTCGCAAGACAGAACTTTGTCTTGAACAAATTGTCTTTATAATTTTTGATGGAAATTCTATTATACGTTTGAGTGGGCTATTATATTCCATTTTAACTATTTGTTGTCTGATTGCAGAATGTACAAAAGAGAATTAATGATGCATACTCATAAAAATGACATTCTTCACGTTATTTCTTATCCATCTTTATTGTTCGTTAATTGGAGTGATATTTCATACACTGATTTATTATATAAAAATGTATTTTATATAATGAATTTATTTACTGCCTTTGATATCGTGTTTAGTGGATCTGAATTCTGAACAATCTATTTTACTTGCAATTATTTTTGTTTAAATGTATTTAAATGTATATATATATGTATATATAAATATGTAATATGTACGGACAGAAGCATTATTTCATCACACACTCGATAGTTTTGTAGGTGAAACATTGTTTTGTTTTATAATATTTTATACATCAAACAGCATAAATTATTTGTGTCCTTATTCGTGTATCCTGTCTACTAAATATTAGTTTTATTTTAAAATCTCCAGGAAGAAAACTAATTCTGAAATCTCAGATTAATTTAAACCTTACAATATAGATTATTGCAAATAAAAAAATTATTATATTTTAACAGAATTGATTAAAAACGCTTTTATAATATATATATATAATAATGATTTAAAAGTAATCATAAGTCGATTTTTCTTTTTTTTTAATAAATAGATAAACAGGTTTGACTTGCTATCAATCAGTCCGAGCCTGTTTTATGGTCGGACTACAAGGCATTTTTTGATGTTAAATATACTATACATTAATATTTGGTTTAATGATGTCACATTCTTTTTATATTTGACAATTCTGGAGATCGATAATTTGACAGTAGCTTTTTGATGATTTTATGGTTCTTTTTAATTTTGTTTTCCAATGGTGTTAGATAATGGAATGTAAAGTTTTAATTTCGCTTAATGTAAACACACAAATAGAACCAATAGGCCTATATGTGATGTATTCGTTTAAGTATGCATATTCGTTTCAGCTCCTTAAAGTTATGTAGTCAATTTTAAAAAGTAGTATGTATTAGAGATTAATCTAGAAATGTAACTAATTTACAGATAATCAATATATGTATTAAAGAAAAATGAAACACGACATCGAAAACTATCCCCTAGTGATTTTAAATCAAAGGGAGCATCCTATGAAACCTTAATTTTATCATAAAACCGTGTAGTTCAGGTAATTGTTTATTTATTGATATTTTTCTTTCTGACTTGAGAACACTCACTGTTAAACAGCTACCCATATTTGCCACACTACGCTCACTGGGTTGAATATTTTGGTAAATTCGGTTATAGCTTTTTACTTAATTTATAATATAAACATGTTTCTTCATCCGAATACGTATCATTTAATTAGTAGCATGCATTGTGTTGTGATAAGAGTATGAAATAGATAATGAAATTAATATTTATATTATTAGAAAACTAACAAACTCAATAACTTTCTGGAAAATGTCATGCCATAATGCATAACTCAAAATGAGCTAAAACAACCGTGTTTTGTCTGTATCTTTTAAGTTTTTAGTCTGAAACTTTCATTGATCACTTACGTCCTTATATGCCTTCTGCTAAATAAATACCTAGTCTATTTTAAATAATGTTTATTAATAAAAATAGCTTCTTCTCACATTATATTCTCTCCTATATATCTTGTACTATAATTAGCAGATTTGTAGCTCTAAATAGACAATAGACATAATAATTTAGAATTGCATTGAAAAAACAGAACAATATTGTACTTACTAGAACAAATTATATTAATAAATATTGTACTAGTCCGAGGGTTTTAATGCAATTTAAATATATTATTTGTAGGCATCTAATGATTCATGAAATATTCAAAACAAAAGATATTGGTTACCCAATAACTACTATTTAAATAACACACTGACACACCAAAAAACACATTAAACACATCCAATTACGAAATCTAAGCTCTTGAAATATTGCATTTTTTTCACTATAACATGTTATTAGAGATATTGCTTTTAATAATAATATTATTCTTTAACATATTAATATGTTATAATACCACTTAACTAATGTTTTCTTAAGCCTGCTCCACTTCGATTACAACCGTTTAGCCACGGGTGACTTACTGCCTCACTGAATCTATTATCGCTAATTTATCGATTTTTAGGTGATCAACACGAACCAGTTCTCCGTAACAAAGCACATGCGCGCCCCACCGGCTGGGGTTCTGGACAAATCTTCCCTGCCAGGGGTCTTCTTCAACTATGATCTCAGCCCAATGATGGTTAAGATCAGTGAACGATACAGGTAACGTTCTCTGTCTGTTATCAAAACTGGCTGTTATACCTGCAAGACTTATCATCTGTTGGGGGATAGAATAACTAGAATAGAATAATGTATTAGAAATTGAATAAACCGATTGAAGAAAACTGTATTACAAATGAGTAATAATAAAGCTGCATGTTTAGTTGATGTACTATATTCTATTGATGTAATAAAGGGTTTCGTACAAACATTATATAATATGGGCGAAACCGGAGTTTAGCGTCTTAATTTTAATTTAAAAAATGTTTTATTAATTACAGCTTCAGTAAACTTCCGTACATTTTGAATTTGTATCGCGGCTGGAAGACAGCGTGCGCAAACAACACATGTACTTGTCAGCATTTATGAGGCATTTCATATCAATGGAGAATATCATGGTTGATACATTTTTTTATCTCTTCGTGAGCATATTTATGTATCTATACTTAATTATGTAATAAATAATAATTTCACGATTATTTAACATTTTTCGCCTTAATATTCATTATTAACAACTCTTAGACGAGTTATGCGTTTTTCGATGTAAGTATTAAATACTTTTAAACGTTTAGAAATGAAACAGTTGAAACGGAGAACAATTAATAATGATTTAAATAATTTTAGTTAGATAAGACTGTGATCGTGAATTCGGTTCCACTATTATTGCTGGAGTGTTCAGTTTAAGTCTACGACATGTCGGCGCTATGTGTATTTTCTTATTTTTGAAACAGATAATTTTAGATACCAATTCTCTGACTTATATCGTATTATTTCAAGAAATAAAAATTACAGGATAGTAGAGGCTAAATATGATACAAAAACCTTATTAATTAACAATAGCTACTAAACTAACAAAATTTGATAATAGAAAAGTATATAATTGCTATGTTAGAATTATTAATTTAATAATACGTAATACTGTAATAATTATACATGTATGTATACTGTATACTTCTATCAAATGTTACCCACTCTTTCATTAATATCGTTAATTTTTCCACTTCTGTGTGTTGTACTGTTGTGTCCTAAAAACAGAGCCTTGCAAATAAACGTCTTGCAGGAACTTTAAACAACATTATCGCAAACAATAAATATTACTTTACGTTTTTTGATAATAAATGACTACACATTGTCTTACATATATGAACTTATGAGATTTATAAATAATGTTTTATTACTAAAATCTATCTTATTTATTAATTTATTACGTAATTATATATTTTTATCAAAGTGTCAACTAGAACCTCGCGAATGGATCATTAGAACAACTTAATTATGTGTGTATATTATATTAGAACTATTATATTGTGTTCATTTGTCCATACCGATAACTGATTCAATAAAAAGTGAAATATACTCTCTTGTTTAAAGTTATTAATATTGCATTTCTAAACATTTTGTAGATCTTTTAGTCGGTAGATAAAACTGAAATAATATCAAATGCAATGCATACTCTGCATTCCCAGATTACGGCAACATGGTTGTCATGTAAACATAGGCTAGTGGTAAATGAAGTACAATTACGGATTAATAAAACTCACAACCATTAGCAGACTTATATTTTATAAATACAAATGTAGGCAGTTAATTACGAGCACGATTTATATCAATACAACGGCCGTGTAAAGTATAACATAAATTAATTTAAAAAATGTTTTTGCTCTACGCGTCTACACTACGCTTCCGAAAATGACATAAGGAATCTGTTACACTGAGATGTGTTCATATGGAAAAATTAACAAGAAAAACCTGAAAAACTCAGTGAAATATAATCAGGAAAATCGTGTTTACCAAACAATAATTCAATCGACTGAAATGAATATTGAAATTTAAAAATATTAAAAAATATAAATAAATATAAAAAAAAATATTAAAATATAATGAATATTGAAATGAAAATCGTGTTTACCAAACAATAATTCAATCGACTGAAATGAATATTGCACATACAAAAGAGACAATTCTAAACTGCGTCTGCTAAATCATGACGTATATCAATGAAATGCATACATATTATTACAAATTTAATTATTATTAAAATCTTTGTTCAGATCAATCAAGAATAATTCTTCAGCGGACTAAATTAACAAATGCCTCGATTTTGAATGTTATTTCAGTGCATCATTCGAAACAATTATTATTTAAAAATATATTTGGGACATGTTCAATGTGTCAACTGACATATGAGGTTATAAATAGTAAACCTATGCCACCTTTCATGTAAACTACTTGTGTTCACCTGTTGGCATTATAGTTTTCATTTACCCGAAAACTACCAATGTGTGCGCTTCTTATGTCTTATTATTGATTATTGATTAAAGACGTAATTGGTGGGGAGGTGTAATTTGATCCAATGCAGTTCAAATGAGCACACCCTTTAGAAAATTTAACAGATCTCCATGATACTTACACTAACAATTAATAATTTAGATTTTTGATGAATTATATTGATCAAAAACCTTTGAATTTTCCTTATTTTGTTAAAATTTTATTTAGTAAATAATTGATATACTAACTAAATAAACTATAACAAAAAGTTCATTTACATTTTAGGTTCTATTTTTATTAAATGTTGTTATAATAAATTCTGATCGTGTATTGTATATAAAATTTGAAATAGGTTTACTATGTGCATTTTATCTTCCAATTTCAATTAATCAATGTCATCAAAAATTATTGTATAATTACATTTTATTTTTATAAATATAGAACATGTGCACGATTTTCGTTAAGTATAACGATTTATTCTGTAAATCATCTTTTATCAAGATCGAATACAAATTGTAATCTGAAATGGTTTTTACATAATTGTATGACTTCATTATGTCGGTCATAAAATGGTAAGAAAGGAAATGAATTTAAGAAAAAATACGAGCTATGCAATTAATAAATTGACAACTATTTTAGTTGTGACTCAAAATAGATAAAATACACAATTTATGCAATGGCTTCTGTTATGAAAATATGAATATATACGAACTTATATTACATACTATAATAGAGAGGTGAGGTATGTTATGGTTTTCTATTTCTTACTATAATTATGTTGAACATATTTGATTTAAAATATAAAAATCAATTTAGATAACTCATTTAAAATACACCACAACATTTATTAAATGGAATTTGATTCAAAAGTTTAACTTTTATTATGATTCAGTTATTTGGCTATTGGTTATTTTCACTTTTCTTCCCAATTTTACTCATCATGTTGCTTATATTCATAAACAGTACGTTAACAGTGTTCTAAACTATTAAGTTATTTGCATTTTCAATATCTCATAAATATCCGCTAATGCAGCCTTGAATCGTGGACATCTGGATGGAGTAAAAGAATGTTACAAACTGGGGGTTGATAGCCTCTGTACATCTCCATCGAGAATATGTCAGTTTAGTCTTTGTCAAGTAATTAATCATGAATGTTTGACGGGACTGGTGGACTTATTGTATCATTCCTTGAGCCATGAATCCCTTCTCAGTGTATCGAATAACAAAATATTGTTTAGTGGAGGAAATTTGTCCAATATTATACTTTTAAATTTTCATAATATACTGATATTAGGATTTATTGTTAGATACTTTCTTTTTTATCAAAATAGCGAAGTTGTGCTTTTTAAAAAAAAATCGTTATATTTGTAATATACAATTAGTTTCCAATTTTGATACAATTTAATTAATTTTCTAAATTTTTCTGCTTTTGCTGTTTGGGTCCGATTTCATAAAGGCTACAATGTATTTGATACAATTAATTGTATCTGAATTGCATCAATTATGTTGCAAAAAAGTGTAACTTTTGTAAGTTATTGATCATTTTATTGAATTTCTAGTCACAGTGTATATTTAATTTTAAATTTCTACATTTGATCATATTTACAATTGGTTACATGTGTTTTCCTTAATTGATACATTATTATATATGCACAAATATATCGGGAATGAATTTAACAGAAACTGCAATAATTTTATCGTTATAAGACTAATATTCATTATTGTATACTTTATCATCAACTAAGTATATACATTTTGTCAAATTGCGGTTCAAATAATTTAATGAATAATACTAGCAAAGTGTGGTTTGTGGATGACATTGTTGTAAATTAAAAAGTATAACAGTCAGCTAATCTAGCTCGGATTTTTAATTAATATCTCTGGATTAGCCGTTTGTGCACCACAGCTTGTTGTGTTGTGACAATGATGATGAAAAATTGATACTAGAAACTTCTGATTTTTGACTATCAAAAGTTATTCTAATCTTGTTTAAATAATAATGAGACTTTACTTATCCGAAGATTTGAATATTCATTAAAGGTTTTCTAGTTTATTATTCGGTAGTTTTCCACCGAAATGATAATAACTGAGATATTATGTGGACAGTGATGGTCCTGAACCTTTTCTTCTCCTTCCAATCAAGTTCATTTGTAGCCCTTATTGTTTAAATGTTTCTTTAAATTCCAGATCCTCGGTGCATTTTGTGACCAGCTTATGCGCAATCATCGGGGGCGTATTTACAGGTACGTCGCAAAACCTTTCAACAACAAGGCATAGTCATGGTATAAAATGAGTTACAAAAGTTATTAAACTACTACATACGTATATGAAAAGTCGTGAGCCAATCATAGGCTAACATACACAAGAAACACATCTCAACGAGCTGCCATGCGAAAACCAAATAGATAACCATACATAAGTTAAATATTACAAAGCAAAAATCGATACAGTCTAGACACAAACAAATGTTTTAATTTTGTTTTTTCTTTACATTCCTCACAATTGTCACCATTACTTGTCTTTATTTATCATATTATTAATGTGTTTTTTAATATCTCTCCACACATTTTATAAGAATTCTTCCTAATTAAATTGAACATCAGGGAATGCTTTATTATAGTAGTGGTCCCTGATAAGTATACGTTTGCCTACACTTTAATAAATTCTACTTTTTAGTTTTAAATTTAGTTAAGGATACAATTGCGAAATGCATTTGTAGCATATCCATCTCCCGTTAATCAAGAACACACACTCATTTTGTTAGAGGTGACACTAAAGTGAGGTAGATGCATACTCTGATATATTATGATACTCTGATATATGCTGAACAACGATCTTCCGTGAAGTTTGATACTCTTTCTTATTCATATCACGTACCAGCTTACTGTCTCTCAACATGTAATTAGATTCGTTACTCTGTGACCGATTTACACAAAGGACCAGAGTGCGAATTTCATTGCAAAGTAAATTAGTGAAGAGCGTATTTCCTTTTCTCAGTGCGAACGAAGTGAATTGAGGGTAATATGGTCATGTGAAACCAGAGCGAAATAAGTGAACTTTTGTAACACTCATTTCACCAGTTGGATTTGTTAGTCTGTCTTTTCAAACACACGTTTTGCAAAAAGCCTATTTTTAAGAGGAGGAAAACTTTGACTAAGATAGAATGGTAGAAATAAACTATTATCCAAATTATATTGGCAGATTATGTTTGTAAAAATACAGAAATGAAATATGTAAGAGATAAAGAACATAGAATACATTATACTTCTTTATTCACATTCTTTGATAAGAATATGGGCCTTATATATTAACTTACATGCAAACGTTTCATTTTGCTTTGTAGCTATACCTATAGGCTACTATAATTTAATAGGCCCAAAACTTTGGTAGAGATCTTATGCGATGCTTTCTAGAGTAAAATCTATATTTAGGATTTAATATTTTAAAATAACATTTTGATCTGACCATTGTGGAGTTCAATACCACTCTGCATGTTTGTTGTTTTCCTTTACTCAGGTCATCTTGATAATATTATATAAAATCGTTTTTGAAGTATCTTGTTTTTTGTTTGTTTAAATGATCCTATCTTACAAATTTTACAATAGTCATATTATGTCATTGTCCGTGAACTGTAAATTTGGTTTATTTAAAATATTAAAATGTCATATTAGTATGCATAATATTGGAGTTTAATTGAGATATTAAAACTTTCTTAAATTTAGTTAATTGATATAATTAGTCAAAAATATTTGTTTTAAATTACTATCATTTATTTGGCTTTGTACTAAAACTGTTCTTTCGGAAGTAACATCATAATGTTTAAATAATATTGCCTATATATGTAATTTTTTGGTTTCACTTTTTACTATTTTTTTAATTATATATATTTACTATTTGATGCATAAGTTATTTCATTGCTTATCATCTTGATATAAGATTGAGGTTAATGTATAATTAAAATTTTAAACACCCAAATCCTTGTTTAGCTTCCTCGAGGAGCGCTCCTATGTTTAATCCATAAGGTTGCTCCTCTGAAATATTATATAATAACTTCTAAGATAATGAATACATATATTTTAGAATTGCATATAAATAAACTAATCTAAATATTTAATTTATTTCAAACAAGATAACTAGTAATAATAGTAATAGTCGATTTCAATATATATATATGTGGATTTTGTATACTTAAATAAATGTATTAAATAGCTAATGTATTAAAATAAGAGGTCGTAGGGATGGGGCGTAAATAGGGTTAAGAAAAAGCTGATAGGGACGGTGAATCAAGTAAAATAAAAAGCTTGGTCTAAACAATAAAAAAAAAAAATTCAAACAAGAATAATAATTACAAATGTACAAAAGTCTGTAGATAATTTGATCGTAATATTACATATAATTAAGGCTTTACCATTCTCTAGAATTAAACACAATGAAACAATGACAATCTTATTATTTGATGTACTAAAATGTAGAATACAACACAATTGAATTATTTTAGACTAAATTACATCATTATTTCATACGTGAACTGCCGATGTATTAAGTGTTACATTAACTAATAACACATTTTTGTTATCGTTGAACAAAACTGAGAAAGGAAACAAAACTTGTTTGATTATTTTAATTATATATTCAGCAAACAGGCCAAGTACCTAAGATGTAAAAAGGCTGCTAATCATTGACTTATAAATAATAACTACCTATTATTAATATACAGATTTTTTATATTATACAATATTATACATACTTTACGCTTTACAGCGGAAGGTGGATCGAAATATCCAGTTTATCTCACTTTTACCGCTAATCATTTATTATTACACGTCGAAGAGTCTTGTTTTCTATTACATTAAATTTCGTTTAATTTATCATTTTTTTGTCATTTTTTAGATGTATCTCACAGCCAATATCTTTTTTCTGTCACTGTAGCGAAATATTTTTGTCATTATTAGTGTTTACTTCAGTTTATAATCAGATCTTATAGATTGTTTACATTTGGTTTAATTTCCACTTATAAAAAATATATGCAGGACTATATGTATGTATTCATTATTATAAAAAATGAAGTTAGTAAGGAACCTGTTGGAACCTATGTCATATTGTATGTCTTTTATTTTAATTAGCGCATGCTTTCATTTATTTTCCTATGTCTTCAAATGTAGTTGACACTTAGTCAAGAAACCAGACACACCTTCAAAAACCAGCAACCCTCGAATGCAAAATTTCGGTTGTGAGTTCCCTTTAACATTGTGAAGAGACGGTATCTTCGAAAGTGAAAAATATTTTTTTTAAAACTTGGCTAGTTCTTCAAGTTTTGAGGCAGAACGGATATACAACTAACTTTCATCGTGTTTTACCAAAAAGGCCCTCCAGAGTCGACAGGAAAACAAAAGGTTTTGCGTTACCAAATGCTTAAAACAACCGATAAAAATTTGAATCACTTTGAAACGTTAGCAAAATTCTGAAAAAGTTGTCTACAGAATTCCATATGACATATAATGATTGTGAAAAGTCATACATCAGTCAAACTGGTAACTGGTCAAACTCTGGAAACTAAAATAAACGAATACAATGCCGCCATCCCAGATTTGTTTATTACAACCTGAAAGGTAGATTGTTGTAACCCAACGAATTTAGAGCAAAGGGTCGCTACATTTATCTTACATAATTTAGTCGTAATAAAATAATCGTATCATGATACCATACCTCTTTGAAACCATCCGCCAAAGCAATAGATAGTATTTTTTTAAATGTTAATTCCATTTATTTGAAACAGTTGACTTTTTGTTGATTATAAATTAATGACGAAAAACATTGTATAACAACTGAGCATAGTTTTTCTTCTTCTTCTAATTTCAGTATCAAATCTCATCGATTCGTTCATCCTTTGGACATTGCGAAAATATACTCGAATCACATCTACTAAATGACCATTATTCCAAGAAGCTCTGTATATATCACTCCAAGCAACCAAAGCTCCAGTACCTTACCCGTTGTCAGGGTTGGATCAATGGGGAGGGGGCCTTCCCTTTAGCATTGTTTGAAGATTGCTTATTTATTTGATGTGCTATCTGTATTCTTATAAGTTTTAGTTTGTTCCACAGTATTATTTATGCTTTTGCACACTTAGTAATTGAACCATTTTTTTAAAAATAAGCAGTGACAAATTTTTATGTTTTTCAAATATTTGAATCCTCTAAATACGTGCACCCTTTTTATATATACCCCCCTCCCTCCCTCCCTGGTGCAATTTCTGAATCCCACCCTGGTTTTTTTTTTATTTTAACTAATTCCACCATTGCTAATATTAGTATTGTCCACCGATAAAATATAGTAATGTCGTGTTTAGTTGAAAAACACTTCACAATGGAGGTATTTATTATTTGAATTATGTTTTTCTAAAGTATGACAATCAATGAATGAAGGAACAATAATTTATTAACATGAAGCTAGACCACATTCTTTCAATAAAAAGTTGACCACATTCATTTTAGCTTTGAAAATTCGCCATTTCGGCTTGTGCAGGATGCCTTTGACTTGTGTAATTTCAGGATGTTCCCGCAAAAATAGTCGTTTAGCCAGTCATGTAAATGTTTGCAGTCATTTATAACTTTAATCTGAAGTATGTACATTTATGATTACCTGTATAAATATGCCAAGTCATTAAGTATGATAACTTTCTTGTTAATAAGTATATATTTGATAACTATAAGCAATATGAACGTTTTCAATAATAGAATATTTTATTATATTGTAGTTTATATTTTTTTGTAAATTCAAATGTCCTGTTAGCCTGTCTCTACATTTACTGAATTCATAGAATTAGTATGCATTTTCTTTTTTATTGATATTATAATAATGTGCTTGTAACGTCCATGTTTAATATAAATAAATTTAGAAACACAATTCAAATCAAAAACTCAAACACAGAACAATGTCCCATGTTTAAGTAATGTATTGGTGAACATGACAATATTAGTTATGATTGTATATTCTATGTTTGTTATGTTGTTCTAATCAAAATAAAGGTTATGATAAAAAATCCCAATTGTTGTAAATATCCATTTTTTGATGTTTTGTTATGTTTTGTTAATATATTTAATTTAAAAATGTAATACTTGTGTTGTGTCATTCTCAAAAAGTCGATCTTCATTACGATCTTCGAATTCAAAAACATGCCTCAGTCTTGTCTTTTAAATTTTTTAAATTATCATAATTGGTTATCTTTCAAACTGATCAATCATCCAAACAGTGATTCAAGATAACTGAAAAATATAAGATACAGATTTAAAAAAGATTAACAACAAATTCTCTCAAGTAAATTATTGTAATTCATGAGACTAATTTATCTGTAAGATTAATTTCTCGATAATACCTGTCATCAGCTGCAGTGAAATTTCCTTGGGATAGTGAGATCGTGGAGTTCCTATTATACAGTGAAAACTAAATGAATGCAGGATAATTGAACCTCAAGTAGACCATTATGGTTGAATCAATCTTAATTGATAATTATTATCTATTATTAATTATTATTCCTCAAATGCCTATGACTGTCTAAGTCTACTAAATACTGACAATTACAATCCGACTAGGAAAGTAAGAGCGACTTTATTATAGATAAGATTTTAGCCACATGCTTTCTGAGCATACATATAATATGTGTGAATTATAGATTGCACATTAACATATACATGTTTTATGAAAATATATTTATTTAGCGCTGTTATTAATTTATCATTCTAATGCGACAATCAAATGGTGATTACATTTCACAAAGTAATTTACATGATAATGCTATGTAGTAATGTAAGTTTACATATTTGAGAGTATATCATGCATGGTAAGACCTAAACAAACACCACACTTAAAATTATCTAAAATGTGTTCTTAAAAATTGATATCATTTTTTTTGCAAAATAATGTTAATTTGAAAAATATCTCAATTTTGTCAAACGTATAAATAAATATAGAAAATAAAATATATTATTAATTGTCTCCCTACTACCTCGACCCTTCTGGCTCAACGAATGCCATCTGAATGCTGAATGATGGCACACTCACATGATATGAAAAATATTAATTTGTAGAGTAATTACAAATTATTCCATCTCAATTAATAGAATACCTCTCCTAATTATCCACAGCTTTTTAGTAATTATCACAATAATTACGCTATCAATCGTGGTGTAAAAAATTCATTCTATCAAAATTACCAAATATAGAGGATACTCAAATTGAATGAGACAAAGTTAAATACTCTACTCTAAACGATGTCCCCTCAATGTGACTCGCTGAAGAAAACATTATATTAATTAATCATATAGAATGAAAAATATTATTATTTCATTAAATTCTGCGTTGCGACAGAGTAGTATTGTAAGCATTTAGCTATTACAAAAATAAGGTCAATGCTCCTGCTCATTATCACCAAAGGTACTTTTATTTTCTAGCAGTAAAATCAGGCTGACTGCTATAGTGTTATAAAAACTGGTGATAATATTTAATTATCGCGAGAACCCCTTTGGAACTGTTGTCCTGATCATAGGTCGGCCGAGACAATCTTGATAGTGCTGCCGATGGTATACGATCATATCGATTGATGAGTTGGGAGCGTATTCCTGAATTACCTGACGTTGCCTGGGGCTCGACAATTTTGTAGATGTCGTTGATATTTCTTTTTCTCTATCATCATCAAAGACATATATTTAGGTATATTTTTCTTAAAACTGTCTCGGTGTGTTGTATGCTTGTAAAATTCTTTTCATTTGGGCCCAATCGATGGATGAAATATTTTACCTGAAAAATATAATTATCTGAAGAAAAGTATTCTGATTATCTTGCTTAATCATCTTCATTGTTTAAATATGATTTTCAGTGGCGTAATTTGAAATGAGCTAAAGAAAAACAAAATCTTAATTGTCTAAAAATTGCTAAAAAAAATTCGCATAACTGTGTCGTTGATTACTCGATAAAGAATTCCTTGTCGAAAAGAAATGTTTTTATAATATATATTTATATTATAGGTCAACATTATATTGGCCAAAAGCTGCACAAGTGGCTAGCCGAATAAATGTATACTATAAAATATATGTGTACTTTCTAATAGTACAATATATTGTATTCTGAATTTAAAAGTGTAAAATTACATCTATTTTCTCTATGAGCCAACGTTAAAATATTTACGTTTCAGTATTTCAGAAGCTGCGAAGATAATTGACAGAAAAGTTTTCTTTACTTTTAACATTTTCTAAAAAATATTTTTAAATAATTATCGATTTTGATATATAATTGTATAGTACACAAAATCTATTCTTTTAAAAGCCATCCTTAAAATATTTATATGTTAACGTTTTTTCCATATTTTTACGTTAACTGCAAATATAGTTAGAGAAAATTTGTTTTGGTAAATTTCGATTTTATGCTAAACAAATTTTGCTAATGGATGTGAAGTATTCTTTACAACTATATAACAATGAAAAAGAGTATAATCCTAAGAAAGTGATATATTTACCGTTTGCCTTGTGATGAAGATCGATTAATGTGGCTGTTATAGTTATAGGGTGATGTGGGGTGGGGTGGGGTGGGGTGGGGTGGACACGCATAATATTTAGGTTAATCTATTTCTTGTTCTAGTCTTGAAAGACTAGAACAAGTTTACTTGAACTGTTTACTGTCTTTATATAATACATATAATAAGTTTCATTATTAATGTTTTATCATTTATTTTCTTTGGACAGAAAAAGTAGAAATATTTTAAAATTATTTAGTTCATTGGTTGATCATAAAAATGTCGACATCCAATTACATTTAATGTTTAAATAATATCACATTCAAAAGAGGCTTTCTTCTTTTTCATTTACTTGATTTTTCTTTCCATTTATTGCTGGATCATTTAAACACAGACGCATAATAATTCGGGTAAGAATTTGTTAATTAAAATTGTAAATTTAAAATATAGAACTGATAATAATTAATAAATAAATATATTGAGATGACCTATAAACTGAGCCTATATTCTAACAATAAAAATATATTCATCATAATGATAACATAAAACTATCAATATCAATAAACGAAAATTTGTTCATGAAAATTTCTACGCACGAATAACACTTCAAACAATAAGTTAATTAATTTATTTAGTGTTTTCGATGTAATAAAAATTTAGAAATTAAATATATGTAAAATATATGCCATTATTTTGGTTATAAAAAATATTAGTTATGTAGGATTTATCTATATGCTACAAAGATACATGTGCCTACTAAATTCTAATTAGGTACTAAGGTATACAAACTTTATAATTGAGTAAAACACCCCTAACTCTCATGATAATTTATTTAAAATTAGATATCTAGTTGAATTTAATGCCCCTTGATAAAATAAAAAGATTTTTGTGTATTTTGTATAACTCGTTTTGTTAATTTAAAAATATTTTTATTTTAAAATTTATTATTAATTTTATTAAATATTATGTTTTCATATTATTATGATAATATATGATGATTTGAATAAATATTTAAAAATACATTTTTACGAAACTTTAAATGTACCTAATATATATATTAAAAGAATTGTAACATTTAATAAGATGTTGAAGTAATAATTCTTGTATTAAAATAAAAGTGTCTATATACAATTTTTACATACAAATAATACGCCAAGTTACATACAGTATCTTATTTACAAATGCGGCTCTAAAACCCACTGACGTAATATTTTACAAATACCAATGTGCAAGTCATTACTTTAACATTGTATAATGCAGACATATATCATTAACACAATTTTGACATATTATTTAATTTATCGTTACTATAATAGATCTAGTTCAATTAAGACTGGGAATATTAAGTATTTTCTCTAAACTGCATAGTTCATGATTTTTAGTTTTTGAGCTGCGGAGGACTAAATAATTCAACCATCAACATTACCCATGACTTGTTGATGCGGATCCCTAATTTGTCAAGTTGTGAAATTCAATTTATTTTAAGAAGTACAACAATTCCACTATTTCGTGCGGGTTAAGTGATCCCTGTCCGTGTAGTTAGGGGGAACACATCGTGCCGAGCGCCCTCTGGCATTTCTTCTCTCATTTTTTAATCAACGGAGTAATGTGTGGAGGAATATAAGCCCCTGTGACTTTTGCTAAAATTAAGTTTGACAATATTTAACATTATGGTCATTGTTAATACACCCGCATGGGGAATCACGTGACCAGGCCTTGAAAAATGTCCGCGAGCTCAAAATTAGGCTAATTTATTTCTGGTTGCCAATTCGTCTATAGTAAGTAAAATAAATCGAATATTTTGTTATTATAATCGAAAACATATTATTGTAATTGTATTTATTTACTTTTAACTTTTTTTCTTCTCTTGACCATGTCCATTGACCGTTCAAGCACCGCTACTATATGGCCCTTACACAGAGCACTTTTTCAGCCACCTGAAACTGTATTTTCATTGTATTGCAATTCTATTTAATGCTGTTGAATTAGTAACTGTTTCATGAATATTTGTGAAAAAACATTTACTGAGTAGACCACGTTTCATGACTATTGTTCGGCAGAAAATGAAAAATATTAGGGAGGGTAGAATGTAAACCTCTCTGATATATGAAAGCAATGAAAAGTCAGGTATTGATAGGGTTTAGCATTTTTTCATATAAACTATATTTTCGGTGAGAAATCCCCATTCCCATAGATCAGCGCATGCTATGTGTAGATTCCAAAACATCCAACCACAAAATGTCGATACTTTTCCTTCTTTTTGGGATAAATATATGACATTTGAAAAAAATGTTAAACCAAAATATTAGACGATGTAGTTTGTTTTAACGATTGAGGATATTTTTATGAAAGATGGCAGTTGATGTTTCGTTGTATCAATTTCATATTTAACTGAGAAAATTATGAAGTCAATTACAAATTACGCTCTTGCTGCAATAAACAGAAATTTATTCATTAAACCTACAATTTAAACATCGAAATAAGTATTAAATAACGATTTGGTAAAAGGTACGATATCTTTTTAATTATCAAATTCAAGTATCCATTTTAGCAAAACTCAAATTGAATCAATTCTGTAAGCCGGTTGGAATCAGTAACTAAGAAAAAACGAAATATTTTGCTTTCATTTATAAAATGTATGATTTGTGTAAGTTTCACCTATATAGGTGTTTCAACAATAGGAGTTTCAACTATAGTCTCACGGTTCATATTTTAATTTTAGTATTACCAATGTTTTCCTTATCACCAGCACAAAAACATAAAAAAGGACCAGCAATTTTGAAAGCGACTGTCAAGTAAGAAACAAAATTTCATAATAATATCAGGATGGTTTAAAGGAAAATGCAACATTCATGACTAAACTCCAGAAAAAAGGTCATTATCATAAAACCACAATTTTTTTTGTTAAATTGTTAACAATTCAAGCATACTACGTTGTAGCCTACTCTGTGTAAGATGGCAAGCCAAACCTGTGGATTTAAAAGAAAGTCTGTCACATACAAACAGCAGAAGAATAATTGGGGACCATAATTGGGGATCATAATGAAGAACACATGTAACAACGGATATTTATATTAAAAAAGAGAAGAAAAGGTGACTGAACAATGGTGCAGGAGTCTGCACCCTCAGTGGCAGTTTACCGGTTTATTATCAAAGCTAATTTATATTTCAGGTTGTTATCATTTTTAATATATATATATTGTATTGTATATAGCTTTGATAATAATTAAATATAAATCCAATTTGATTGTGTATAGAATAGATTACTGTAATGGATAAGGGTGTATAGTTTTCCCTGAACATTATTTTAAAATATTAATCGTCTAATGGGCAATCGAGTGAGAAAATAAAAATTAAGAACTATAAAAATCACAATTAGCATGAGTTAAGTTGTAGAATATAAAAATAATAGTGTTATTGGGGAAAATAAAGAGTAGAAAGTATTTGTACCAAAAAACATCCTATTATAATATACCAGTCTAAAAACTAAAACGACACATTCCTGCATCTTTTGTATATATATAAAGCAACAGGCCTAGAACATGATGAGATGGTAAATAATTGTCTTTTGCCTGTGGAACATTTGTTAAACCAGAGTCAGAATGATAAAAACGACAGCAAATGTAGTAGTATGGAATTTAATGGAATTTATAATATTAAAATTAATTTTATGGAATTTATAATATAAAAAAACGTCATGCGCAAATTTATTTTAGAAATAATCTTGTTCCATTTGAACTATTGATGGTTAAAATTACTATATAAAATACTATAAAAATGTATATTTAAAAAATAGTAAATGGAATATAAAGTCCATTACTAATACACAAGGAGCGCCTAATATGGCATACAATATTTAAAAGTAAGGAAATTTTATTCTAAATGTAAATTTTCGGAAAGTAGAAAAAATCGATTAAACATACAACGGTGAATATATCCGACATAGTAGCATTGAGAAACGGTTGATTAAAATTGAAATAATTTTAGAGAAAGGTTTTTTTTGAACAAGTATTATATGAAGTTTATTAATGTTGCAATTAATGCAAGTTTTATAGATTTAAATGCAGATTACAATTATTAGTGAAAATAGTAATATATCTATTTGTCACGAAAAATGTATTATTATAAAAAAATTCAGAAGAATTATATTTATTTACAATTATTTCAAACACGACAAATTTTAATGTTACTAATGAAAACAGACAATTGAGTATTTAAGATTAAAGAATTGGCATAAATAAAAAGGTACGCTTCATAAACATTTTGCTGAAGGTCCATATTTAATAATTGATAAGAAGCAGATAAGGTGCTATTAAAATATATATTTTCTTTATATAATTTAAAATGAAAAATTCCAGGTTCTGGAAAAGAAAACATCCTTTATTAACCAGCACAGCTCAAGCAGTTTCTACTAGGATAATTCTTTTAGTTACCCCTGTTCGTTGCTTCAACAGCGGAAAGTCGATAATAGTGATCACTTCGTAAGTTTACACCAATCAAAATCCGTTGCGCGACCTTGATTAAGGATCTATTTTATATGAGTTTGATGTGCAGTTGCCCTACTATTCGTTATGCAATTCATCCTTATTTTTTAATGTTGTCAATTTTACTAAGAGTTTTGTAAATAGTTAAGTAGTAAAATATGTCTTCAAGATGTACATTTTGTTTAGCCTTTATATTTAAGTATCTACGCCAAGTTTAAAAAGTGTGGCTTTTATGTTGATGTTGAAAACATTAGCATAACATTTTATTTAAATAAGTTTGATGCAGTTCGGAAAATAAATCTCTGATTTTTCTAAAATCTTTTTTAAAAGAAGAGAGGATTTCAAACAAAGCAGACGCATTTTAAAAATAAACAACAATTACGTTTTAAAGATACAATTTTACTCATTCTAAAACTGTACAATATTAAAATATTTTAAGAAAAAATAAGAAAAGTTAAAACCAGGTCTTAACAAAGTTGCAAAAATGAGCCTGGTTATGTATTGATATAATAGATGGAAAAATACGTTAATTATAAATTAAAGCTGTTGTGAACGGAAAAAACATCCCACCGGTCGAATAATGTCAGCCACAGTTCATGCTTTTAATAAAATATTACATTGCAATTATCTTTTAAACATGTCTATGGAAAAATAAAACAGATGGACGTCATATTTTCAGTTCTGAAATTATTTTTTTGCTTATTTAGTATATTCAATTTTCTTGAAATAAGCTGACAATTTCTGATTGTTGATAAACGGAAGGAAGGATGCCTAAAGTTCGGAAGCAGAACGTAAATCCAGAAATGTATTACAAAGATTAAAGTTTAATATAGAATATTATTTTATGTTCTATTCTATTTGAATATTTACTAGTTTTTTTTATAGAAAATAGACAATTTCATTTTGAATTAACTGATTATAATATTATATTATTTACCAAAATAACTATAATTGTATATAAACTACAAATCTTTAATTTATAAATAGAATATTATCAAACTATTATCCATGACAATACTTATTAAATATCCATGACAATACTTATTAAATATCCATGACAATACATATTAAATATCCATGACAATACTTATTAAATATCCATTACAATACATATTAAATATCCATGACAATACTTATTAAATATTCATGACAATACTTATTTAATATCCATGACAATACTTATTAAATATCCATGACAATACAACATTTTCTTTTTTGCAAATTACTAAATACAGCCATACAAAGATATTACAGAATAGAAGATTTACGCATACAATATACAATATACAACAGTAAATTATTGTTTTATTCTATACATTATGCTAGAATTAGTGAACACGTTGTTTGTATTGACAACGTTTTTTAATGATAACAGCACCATTCGTGGATGGGAGATAAAGATATACGAAAATGTTACTATTGGTAAAATAATTTGAGATATTTATTTCTTATTTTTCAGGCTCATAATATAATTGGGCAAATGTAAATGTTCTATTGTTGGATGTATAGGCCTAAGTATTTTATTGTTTGATGTTTAATTCACATTAACAACCAAAGATATTGTCAGAAATTGTCGTTTTTTAAATACTTTAAGTAAAAAATGAGTGTTTCTAAGGGGTGAACAATATTAGTTCAGTGTTTATGTAAATTTATCCGGATATATGCCTAATCTTTTTATGTTAGTTGTCGATCGCACCATATACCTCGATCTTTATTTTCAGACAATTATGAACGATTCCTCGTACAAGGCGACTCTTGACTTCATCAACACCTACGTCTTGCTACCGGTGTACGTTCCCATTTACACACAGGGCTGCATCGGCTGCTTTCTCACGAGTGTCTATCTACTCGGCTGTCGCAAGAAACTGCTCTACGGACCCCACTACTGGATTCTGTTGATGTGCTTGGGCGATCTGTTCAACGTCCTCTTCAACGGGTTCCGAATTCTTCTCTCACACTACAGCGATCAGTTCGTCCTCGTCAAGAGCAATTCCACTACAATCGCCCACTGCCGTGTGCAGCGCTTTTTCAACGTTATGGGGGAGACGCTGCCGCCGTGCTTCCAACTGTGCCTGTCGGTTGAGCGGGTCGTGGTCATCGTGTTCCTAGAGGTCTCCTCTTCGCATCAGAAACACCGAATCCAGAGGCTCCGATATATCTCGACGACGGTGGTGTTTGTCTACTCGACTGTGTGGACTATTTTCAGTATGTACCCGATGTATTGGGAATTTTACGAAACACGATCAACCGTAAGTTTGAGGAATATTGCATATATATATATATATAGAATTATAATAAGATAATATATAATAAAATTTGAAACTGCAAAATCGTATATTTAATTAAATTTGCAGCGATCAGCGCTATTACCAATAATATGAAACATATTAATAAACAGAAAAAATTGGCATGTATAAATGTATAAATGGAAATTACATAAATTTAGTCTATGTATGTGACGGCACATCTAGAATTCCCATAAGAGTTTTATACAATTAATTACGAAATAAAGATAACTCTTTAACCATTTGTTTTACGACAACGTAGTATAAAACCCCAAAAAATTAAAAACTATTAATTATGGTCATGAAATGTCACTTGAAGACATCAATAATCATCAATTTTTAGCAGAAAATAACTTTAACATAGTATATTGAACATGTCCTTAATTAATAGATTGACAGTAGATAAGTATACAAGTAGTATACAAGTAGTATACAAGTAGTATACAAGTAGTATACAAGTAGTATACAAGTAGTATACAAGTAGTATACAAGT
>JAUZND010008131.1:0-10069 GCA_034780555.1 Coelogynopora nodosa | reverse complement strand
TATTACATTCTTTAAATTGAAATTGTTTGTTTATCTTTGTTACTTGTTTTAATGCCGACCTTGAAAACTAGTTATTTATTCATCTGCATTTTCCTCCACATTTTAGTGACAAACGTAAAATAACAGTTTTTTACAACTTATAATATTATCCATTGCTTTATAATGGTTTTAATTATAACATAATATTTTCAAAATTTCACTAAAAAAATTTCAAAATAAATATTAATTTTGATTTGATCGTTATATTCATAATAGTTTTAAAATATACACAAAACATTTTTTTGAATAAATACTAAAATTATGACGTAACTTTTAAAGACAAATTTATATTTAACTGTCTAAAGAATATTACATTCTATTGTTACCTCTTTTTTAAGAAATGTAATCTGTAACCAATTTAATTAATACAAAGTCTGTAATTTACCTCTGAACCTTGAATTAAAGATAATAACGCTATCATGCCATTTAATGCGCGCGTTTTAAATATATATTTGTTTACCTTGAGTTTTATTATTTTCTTAACTGGATGATGTCACTAAATACAGTTCTAAAAGTAAAAGAAATGGTTTCTTTCTGATCGTGGGCATAGCCACATACCTGAAGACCAAGCAGCCAGATCATCATAGATTCGTGGTTCTCAGCTTGGAGAATGTACTCCTTGGAGTCCGAACTGTAAAACATGGAACACATAAATCGATTTATCAAAGTGGAACGAGATATCAACACAAAGCGAGGTAGACAATTTTGAGATGGCCAATATATCTATACATTATGAGTGAGAAAGACAAAGCCTATGGCCAATATATCTATACTTTATATTGTTAAATGGCTTGCTTGATTCAAACAAATACGTTTTTTTACTAAAAAAGAAACAAAGATGCAAGTGAACGAAAAAGAGAGATATATTCTAGGCAATGTATGCATTCAATGATTGCTATGAAATGTAATATCACAGAACAATAAAACAATTATGAAGTAAAATGTGACAATAGTTTGAAATACAATTATATTGAGGTAATTTTATAATAATCGATTAACGTTTAATTATTTAGTTTTTGATAATTAAAGTTAAATATAAACTGTAGTTCTTGGTTTTGTATTTTTAGAAATTCTTTTAGCAATATTTTTACATCACCATTTTTTAAAGACATCAACTGTACAAAATATAATAATTTTATGTATCTGTAATGAGTTTATTAATTGCCTTAGATTCACTGTATAAAGAAAACAAGTTTAAAGAATTAATATATTGCGAAGTAGTCGTGACTATTATTGAACTTCCCGTGAAATACAGCTGCATCATTCCTTACACAATTTTACAAAACAATACCACTTTATTTTGTATTTGGTATTATAATCTGGTTGGAATTATTTAATAAATGAATTACTTAATTTAATCAACTTAACTTGAACTAATTTAATCCTTTATCGCAAAATTTAGAGTTTGCACTTAATTTATAAATATGCTACACCATTTACAATACAAGCATGATGGGATGACAGACATAAATACCATAATAATTGACAAATGTACACCGTATCCTAAAAACGATATCTTTTAATGCATTATAATTAAGAAAATAAATTACTTCCCATATTTTAATTATACTATATAAACCATTAATACGGAGCGAAATCTCTAAAATAAATACATATTATAAATAGCTTCTTTGCATATAACGTTAATATTTAATAACCATTCGTTAATTATTGCAAAATATTAGTTTATTTCAATAAACACTATTTATTTAACAAATTAATATATAAATAGATTTCTTTATCGTAAATTATAAAGTGTATTTTTTTAATATTTTGTTCAGCGACATTTGACATAAATAACAAAAAAAAAAGTATTTTATATATATCAGTATTTTGAATTTTAAGAAATAATAAAAATGTAAATAAAACAGTGTTAAAGACGAAAAATATATGTTCAAGGCTCGTGGCTATAGGCCAACTATTTGAATTGAAGCATAGATGTTGGAATCAAATAGTTCAACAAAGGAAGACGTAATGTATAAATAGAAAATTAGATTACATATATGATATAGAACATTAAATATATATATGATATAGAACATTAAATATATATAACATAATTACACATTATACATGGTAGAGGACAATATATATTCTTTCATGAAATTAGTTAGAAATAAAGTTATTGCTATATTAATGACATTTTTCGATGAAATTTGTTTTAAACTAATATACATTTATTATGAAATATACATGATAAATTCAGCATTGAATTATAGTTTTATAAAGTATTACATTAACAAGGAGAGCCTCGTTTTAATAAATTTGGAAATGATTTATAATTTTGACGCATTTCCTTAGAATACTTATGTCTATTCATGATTAAAAACAATGTGGCCATAAATAATTGGGTCAATGATTACGGTTGCCAAGCAACTCACCAGATGATGAATTCATTGTTCTCCTCCAGATTCAGTGAGATGCAGGCCCCCTGGATATCGATCGCTCCTAGCGGCTCCTTTGACTTGGCGTCCTGCTGGGACCGGTAGAAGAGGAGCTGATGTTTCCGTTCCTCGAAGATGTACCACTGCTTCTTTTTCTGCTTGAAGAGGCTGAACGCTGTCATACAGGGAGGGCGGTGAGGACATGAGGCGCGCACACACGTTTGGATAGGGTCGGTGGGAGAACATGTTCTACAAAGTGATATACATATTCTTTTACATTCCATCGCTATTCGATAATATACCTAGATCGGCAAAATGTGTGCTAATTGTGAATTCGTGCCGAAACGAAATGTAATAAACTAAGCAAACTATAAAAATTAAAATGTACTAAAACATACTTTTGTTTATTACCCTTTTATACAACAACTTATTCGTACAGCTTACTTATATGTAAGTTTGCATATAAAAGATATATAAGTACGTTCAGATCAGTGATTTCTTTTATGATTTTGTATCCTTTCATGTTATTTTAGATTATAGTTTAAAAAAATTATCTTAATAATTGAACTTTTCATTCACTCAAGAAATGATGGATTTTAATAACAACATTAAATACGGAGATTGCATTGTTATTTCTTATTTTTATCCACAATATTTGTGTATAGAATATTATACTGATTCTTTCAGAGGTTAACTGAAATTGCTAACTAATCGAGACATTGGTGTAGATGTGGTGTTGCACCAGAGTGCGGTCGGTATACAGTTCATTGATTTGTACTTACAGCCATTAATGTTACCAGTTGTCGTGCGCTTCTTTGCTGTTACACTGCACTACACCAATACAGATAAGCAACTGGTGGCAGCAATCTTCTTTGAGCAAGTAATTACTATTTATTGATTGTATGAAATGTGAATGTTTTGGTAAATGTAGGTTGTAATAGTTGCTTTTTATCGCGAAATAAGATGGCAGTTGTATTTTTATTAAGATTACGATTTCTGTGGGAGGGTGACATGAAACATGAAACATGGAATAAAGTCCAAAAACACATGGAATAATCCAAGTGTGCAATATAAAGCACAATATTATAGTTATCCCACAATTTAGAATTCGACTTAAATGTATTTTTATAATTTATTGTATCTACATTAGTATTCATATTAATTTATAAATGTATCACATATTTTCTTTAATATGTTCAAATTTTTACAAAAATAACGGTCAGTACATAACATAGGGAAAACGTAATGACACTCACAAAAACTTTAAAATATTAAAAACTATAAAGATAGAATATCTAATGAACTACTATTTTGTAGTATATATCTGCTATATAAACATATTCTGTATAATAGTTATCGAAACATTTTTACAATTGAAGGTACAATTTACACAATTATCAAAAAAGTGACCAAGTTTTCATAACATTATCTATCATATTCAGCTTACCCACTAAGGAGTAATCAAATAAATATATTAATCATTACCAGAAAGGGAGGCAATTGACCATCAACAGTCCGTGCTTCTTTAATAAACAAATTACGTAGAAGCATACTTAGTTATCTACTACGTATTTTAAGCATATATTACCGTGGAATTTACTTTTTACAAAATGATGGTGTCAATATGACGATATAGGATGGTTTGGTCCTTAGATATAACCAAATTATCGCAATAATAACCGGTCCGCTTGCTGTCACGAGCAGTATATTTAGACAATAGTTTGCAACTACATGTAATATGTAATATGTATAATATAAAATAATATAATAATATAATATAACAATATATAATATTGTAATATGAACATGTCCTTTAAGTTGTTTTATATAGTGATTTCCAAATTGTTATCAAAAATCATTACGTTATATTTTTATCCGTTCCTTTTAATCGATTAACATCAGGCCTATTAACACAGTATTTAATCGATTAACATCAGGCCTATTGACACAGTATTTAATCGATTAACATCAAACCTATTAACACAACATTTAATCGATTAACATCACACCTATTAACACAACATTTAATCGATTAACATCAGGCCTATTGACACAATCGATTAACATCAAACCTATTAACACAGTATTTAATCGATTAACATCAGGCCTTATTGACACAGTATTAAAATGAAACAGCTAATAGTTTAACAGTTTAAGGCATATTGCTCAATTTGACCAACAGTCACTTATTTTATTGGAGGAAAACATCCCCATGTTGGGACATTATCGTTCAAACGCCACTTATTTTGATGGTGTTATTGGGCTATAATTGGAGCCGAGGCTCTTTACAGGTTGCACTAAAAATAATACTTGAGTAGTAACGGTAACTTTCACCTATTTTATTCGTATTCGACTTATGAGGAGGAATACAATCGCTTGCATTTGTTTATGAGGACACTTGAATTTTGATAATTAATTATGTTTATTAAGAGTATCTAAGTTTTGTATAATAATAATGTTTTCTGAATTTGAATAATTTGCAAGGCATTTTACATTTTTAATTAAATTTATCCCATAAAAACAACTTTTTTATGTGTTTTCATGAAATGGGAAACTTACATAAATATAAGTTTAAAATAAATCGACAGAAATTATCACAAATTTTAATTGAAACAAACACCACTAATTTTGTAATATATATATATATAGAAGTAAATAAATTAATTTACCAGAATGTTAATTTTAAATAAAAGCGACAGTTTATAAACGACACTATATGTTAAACATAAAAACGATTATAAACGTCAGAACTCGAAATAAGGCTAATACATATAATCGATAAAGTCATGTTCAAATGATGCATGTGTATTTCGAATTGATGTATATATGTAAATGCATGAACGGCATTAAATATACAATGAACGAAATCGAACCTGTTCGTCACAATTAGTCGGATGTTCGTAAAATATAATGATATGTCTTCTTAACTACAAAAAGTAGACTTTATCTGTTCTCCACTTATTATTGAATACATTAATGGATTGTATGGAAGCTATTTGGTGTAAATCTATAATCACTCGAGAATACTTTACAATAAAGAATCATATCTTCATGTACATTAAAATGTATGTTTTCTAGAAGTGAATTGAAATGACTAAATATAACAGTGTAGTATTGGTTAATGCCAGTAAATGTGATTTTACATTTTCATAGTAACTTCGTACATTAATTAAATTAGCCTATCTAAATAGTATATATTGGACTTTCGAGTTGTTTTAAAATCATCTATGCCATGAACTAACCATTTTACAAAATTACATCATTCTCAACACCTGAATATTATGTAATTGCTGTACTTTACCATGGATTGAATATATATAAATCACACGAAATTTAGGCCAAATCAATGTGTAATTTCTCCTTGTACCCCATATAAAAGACACACATTACTGAGGAATTCGTAGCGTCTAGACGATCCGATATAAACACATACATGTTACATATAAATACATTTGTAGATTGACGCATATGGTTGCATAGTATGTGTTTTGAGTATTCTTGACTAATTATAAATACCTGTAAAACGAGTTTGGGTCTGTGCACGTGGAAGCCAGATACAAAAGTCAAAGCCCACATTATTGTAGCGATAATTACCAAATATAAATATGCAGTTCTTCGAATTATGTCTGAAACATAATATGTTCTGAAACATATTAAAATGTTACTATTTTTTTTAAAGAAGTTTCCAGCATGAACCAATCACAGTTACATCATCCAATGTTACTTATGTTATCGTTTCCATGTTCGTAAATTATTTGAACAAATTTTTTTTAAAAGGATTGTGAAAGTATATTTATATTTTCCGTTTTACTACTTTAGTAACATATCAATTTGAAAAACGACTAACTAAAAAGTATAAAGAGCATATTTTTTTCATTAATTTGTTTAATGATTGACAATTTTTCTATTTTGTTAAGAAAATAAAACTGTCTAAAATGGAGTTGTTTTTTTCTCGTAATTTTTCGTGAATCAATTTAAAATATGACTCAAATTTTCTTTAATATGCTAATATTGATTAAAAGTATTGCTCACATTTTCTTTTACTATTTAAAACCGTAAATGTTGTTTCATTTTGAATTATACAGTAAAATGATTTCACGTTTTAATAATTATGACTATAAACGTAAATTCATAGAAAGGAGGTGAAATAATCTAATGAATAGAATATAGCTCATACGGCTATTGCCAAGACATGGCATTTAAAAATGTTCTAAATGTTCATTTATATATTATCTAACTGTAAAAGTCTGATGAATTCCATAAAACAAATTTAAAGCAGATAAAAAGACTAAAACTTTATACCATCCTTCCTAGCCACAAATCACAAATTTACAGCAATAACACTTACGTCCAGTTGGTTTGAAATACAAATATCCAGATAACGAATGCCATCCAGCCATTCTGAATTTTATTTGCGAAATAAGACCGTGTAAGACTATCACCACAAACTATTCGGCACCGGAGACGGAGGAAGTTTTGCAAGAATAACTCAGGGTTGAAAAGGCGGCTGCGAAATGCATTGAAGTGCGTTTAAGGGTGCCACAAAGCTGGTTGAATGAATCGATGGTGTCTGTTCGCCGAGAATTTTGGAAGAAATAATAGAGGCGAAAAATACGGCAAAGAAGACAGCAATGGCTCAAAGAAAAGGTAAACAGGCTGCAGTATTCCGCTGTCTTCAAGCGCTATTGAACGTCTATTCTACTCAACTAGAGCCAGACGTAATATTCAGGAGTGCCTCGTTTATGAGTCGACATTTAATTCTGCAGTGTCAGGAAACCTACAATGTCGCTTACAGAAGGAGGGGAGGATAGGAGTACCGGGAGGGGGGGGAGGGGGGTGTGGGTTGGTTCGGTGGGAGAATGGAGCAGAGAAGACCAAAATAGTCTAGTTTGCCGCAGGACAAGACATATTGACAAGTAGTAAGTACACCCAAAAACGACTCTTTGCGCGCTTGGCGTAGCTACCTGCTTCTTCCTTTTCTTTACAATATCACCATGACGTTGTGGAGTTGGACCGACCAATCATACATTGCTATTGTCTCGTTGATTCTTTCACTTGTTGAATCTGAGGTAAATTGGCAAATAAATAGTTCAGCTATAACACAGTCTGACCTGTGACAACTAAGGCACGTACACGCTTGTCAACAAGAATACCATAGATGTATGTATCAACATGTTGTGACTGAGTAGAATTTTGTGAAAAATGACATCAATTAATTGTCTCATATTAACTATATAATGTAATAATACAACCATTCTAAGACATTCATTTACAATATTACATTATACCACCACTTTTCAAAATATTCAACATAAAAGATATAGATCCTATATTTTGTGTGTTTATAAGTTCTATGTCATTATCTTTTTTCTTTCTATAAAACTTATATTAATTTTAGAACCGGAACGTTAAAACATCGTCGTATAGAAGTGCTGAGGTGTACGTGGTACCTATGGAAGTGAGGGACACGTTGTCCCGTACCAATAGGAGGTTTGCACACCTTTTTACCTTCCTCTGTAATTTAAAAACTAATTTCCATGATTTATTGAGACTTTTAACACGTTGACCACATGAAAGCTTTCAACACTTCAAGAAAATTAAATTAAATACATTTAGTCCCGTGGTTTAACTTCAAAATGACCTACTAATTTGCACGAAATGGATAATTGTATCGTTTTTTATAAATATGTTTCTTCAAAGATTTTTGATGATAAAATGTGACGATAATAAATGTTTTTAGTATTGAAATAGTTTGTTTGTGACAGTCCCTCAATATGTCGTATGTTTGTGACAGTCCCTCAATATGTCGTATGTTTGTGACAGTTACTCAATATGTCGTATGTTTGTGACAGTCACTCAATATGTCGTATGTTTGTGACAGTCACTCAATACGTCGTATGTTTGTGACAGTCACTCAATATGTCGTATGTTTGTGACAGTCACTCAATATGTTGTATGTTTGTGACAGTCACTCAATACGTCATATTCAGCATTTGAGAATCAAATTTTTCCGTTTTTTTAATTGGAAAATATTTACGTTGTATTTTCATACATCTTAGTAATTAATACACTTTGATTCAATAATGAAATTAGAAAATTGTCTATTATGAAAATCAAATAATTTAGTAAAATTATTCTTATTCAGATAAAAATATAGTTTCTTCAACTAATGACATAATAAAATGTAAAAGTTGAAATTTATCATTTTAACACAATATGTAGGCTACTCTAAATCTTTCTTCAAAATGAAAATAAAAAATAATTTGATAATTATTATTAATTAACATTAAATCAAAATTTACAATTGCAAATATAACCAATTGCAAAGATTATTTTTCATATTTATATATGTTTTATTACATAAATGAAAATCTACATAAATTTTCAACTTAAAGTAAATATTTTTGTATACATATACAATAGCTATTATACTAAGTATAGTGTTTATATTTAATATTAAGGAAATATTAATTATTTATTTAAATAAGTTTACTAAACAATATATAAATGTATTTAATAAATGAATATACATTGTATATAATAAAAGCCGGGAAATCCGATGCAGTTTATCGGAACTGTGCAAAATATCTGCTTCACAAAGCAATTTTGAATCCTGTTTGTGACTACTACCAATGTAATCTTAGTGCAAACCAGTGTCTAATGTCAGCTACATCTATATATCCCGCCACTGGAACATATGGGATCCAGTAGCCCTCCCAGGAGACCTAGAATTGGCACAGTCTACCAATTGCTGCTACAGATCGTGTGGCTAGGCAAAGGAAAGAAAATGAGCTAGTATGTATGCAGTTAAATTCAGTTTGGAAATATTATTCAAAAAAACATAGAGACAATGAAACTGACAAAAACAATTCTGGGAGATTGAGAACTGATCATTAAAATTAAAAACCTCCTTCCAAACCATAGGATGAAGAGCTACCAGAAACAATAGAATGCATTCACAGAATAAAACTGTATTATACAAAACACTAAAACACTATCAAGATACTACAAAATTCATGATTACTAAATACTGAAATACTATAAAAAAGTATATTACGGAACTCATTATAAATTACACGAATATGCCTTAAAAATATACACTTTGTTTCATCTGACAAAGCGCATATCTAATGACTGCGTGTATTATATTTGTTTTCAGCACATTAGATTTGGGAATTATTGGAATATCATTTATTTCCCCCCATTTTGCGCTGGTAAATGCACCGGGTTAGTCAAACCTATTTTAATTGATTTCATGGAAGATATTTTTAGAACTACATAAAACAAATGAAATTGCCATGGCAAAACAGTCTTGCCACCAGGTACTGGGGGTACAAATGCTCATGGCAAGACTGTCTTGTCACCCGGTTTTGGAGGTACAAATGCTCATAGCAAGACAGTCTTGCCAACCCGTTCTGGGTACAAATGTTCATGGCAAGAGAGTCTTGCCACAAGGTTCTGGAGGTACAAATTCTCATGGCAAGACTGTCTTGCCACCAGATTATGGAGGTTCAAATGCTCATGGCAAGACAGTCTTGTCACCCGGTTCTGGGTACAAATGTTCATGGCAAGACAGTCTTGTCACCCGGTTCTGGAGGTACAAATGTTCATGGCAAGACAGTCTTGTCACCAGGTTCTGGAGGTAC
>JAUZND010008130.1:0-10069 GCA_034780555.1 Coelogynopora nodosa | reverse complement strand
GAATTGTGAAGTGGTCCATAGAAGTATCAACATGAAATTTTCACAGATATCTTAGATGTTTCTATAGTTTATAAAAATGCATAGATTATATGTGTGGGAATCTGCTTTCATATCGAGTCCGCTTACTTATTGAAGCCCCCTTCAGTATTAGGATGATCTACTTTTGGTGTGGATTCTACAATTCTAACCACTTTTTTGATACACCTAAATGCTCCAATAAACATTATTTCAGAACTTTTCAAGGTACATTCATTAAAGAAGGTGCGTTTAATTCAAAATTTATACTATCCATATTTATTACCTATATGCATTACTAAGTTTTGTAAGATAAAGAAAGATAGAAAATAGATATAGTAAAACGATAAAGATGATAATAATAAAATTGATATAATATTTAAAGCATTTAGGGGTATACTCAATAATTTCTATATGAATGTGGCATGTTAATAAACAGCAAAATATTAATATAGAAACGAATAACAATTTTATTAGCTGAATATTTTCCGTAATTATAGTAAATAATAAATTGTTTATAAAGCTTTGCCATTTCACCATAATTGTCATCCCACAAAGCTTCCTGGAACCGTCCATAAATAATTGATAGCTTTTGGTATAGGCATTTGTTGATTAAAAATCAGAGATTGACATTTCTATTAGGAATATGGGGCACTCTGTTCCACTTTTACTATTTTTTATACTCTGATAACGTGTTTCCCATGGCTGAGGAAATTGTGTGGTATATTTAAATAATATGCATCAATTACTTATTTTATCCAAATTTCGAAATCTCCAGAATTTAACAAAGTCATCTTAATATTTCTAAGAATTTATAATTATAAAATACGATTACAAATATCTATAAATGGTCTTTTATTTTTCAGGATTATACAAAAGACTCCCTGATATAATGGTACTCAAGATGTAAAGATTTAATTATATCATGCGATAAAGTAAATATCTAATATAGTTTTATCTAAAATTCGTCTTATTGAACTGTACAATACGAAGAGAATTGTTCCTAATTGCACTCGGATTTGAGCCAGACTTCAGAAATGTTTTATTGTTATATCGACTTGTTACAGATTTTTGTTTTCAATAATGTTTTATTGTTGTTTTATAAAAAACAATACAGTAACTTCAAGTGATACAATATTCAGCGATAAGGTACAATAATTTTGTATTTACAATATTATATAATATTAGAAATTAGACATATTCGTCAAATATAATTAGAAATACTGTATGTATAGTGTGTTGTCAAAATACGTAACTTAAACTCCGGAAATAAATACAACATAATGATTATACTATATGATGGATAAATGCGGCATTTTGGTTATGGTGATTATGAAATTTTCATTAATAATATATACACACCTACAATATTTATACAGAATATATAAGTCCAGTTTAAAGCTACAGAATGAGAGCTAACAAGAGTGTAATATTAAGTGACTTCTAACACAACCCAGCCTAACACCTTCAGCCACTGTGCCGGCAAGAAAAAGTGTTTTCTCTCCCCCCTTTGCCCCCCCCCCCCGTGCTTTCGCTAGTTAGCCAGCTTTAAGGTTAATTTCCTTTATGCAGTCCCCCCCATGTAGATTATGGCTAGGAAAGCCAGGAGTCCTTCAGCTTTGCTTCGTACGCATTTATTCATCTTCAATGGTATTATTTGTTTGGACATAAATTATACCAGGGTGTATATTTCTTATGTACGTGCACACTCTCTCTCAATTATGAAGAGACTACGCCATTTAAAGAGGAAATAACTTATAAAAATGTGTGATTCTCTTTGGGAACATATCCCTACCTTCCAATATATAAACAGGCGCGATTATTTTAGACGGGGTCGGTCAGGGGTGCTGTTGTACTCCCAATAATAAATAAGATGTAGATTAAACATAAACAATATTATAATTGAAGTTTGTCGATTTTTTAAGAAAATATTTCTAAAAAAATATATTGTCGGAATATATTTTGATAGATCTATAGCGTCACAAATATCAAAATAATGACTAAAATATGGGGAAATAAGCAAACGTTTGCAAGTTTAGCTTAATAGAGGTCAAGTTGTTTTTAATCCTGATAATGAATTTAGCTTCAAATGACAACTAATCAATAGTAATATGATCACTCAATCAATAACTTATTAAATATATATATGATTAACATTTTATCACATACCATAATACCACAACAAAATCATAAATAACTGGACATTTACAAAATCCTAATTTAAACATAATTTGCAACATCAACCAGAATTAAACTCTAGAAAGGTCTGCTGAAAAAGGTGGTTTTTCATTAAGCCAGTAATATTAATCGATTAATGGAATCTAAAAGAATCTTTCTATTAATCTTTCAGTGTTAAACTGATATAACCATAATTAATAATTCCGGAGGGCAGAAGAGAAACATAAAAAAAAACTGTTTCGAATATTAAACCAGTACACTTTATACGGGCTAACTGGACCTGCTATTATACAGAGTACTTTATAAATTACTGATAACGGCTACTATACGAGTAGAATATATTAGTAGCAGCATTTAATTATATTAATCGATAGACCAATCAACCAATGCTTGGACCAGCCGCAGCAACCTACCAAGCACCATCTTTGCCGGTGTCTCAGGCGGGAGCCAGAAGAGAACCAGCGTCAGAGAGGAGAGCAGGAAACAGGGCAGGATCAGGATGTAGTTGTAAAAGGCCGGCTGCCTTTCAATCCAGATGTAGAAGCTGATGTCGGGATAAGGCTCCAGGCAGCAGGGGTACATAAACTGGTGGTACTGGGCTCTGGTTTCCAGAATAACCCACTCTGGACTCTTGACATAGTTTATCATATCAATGTTCTCCTTCTTGTCGTAGAGGGTAATGTTGACTCGAAATCTGCACAATAAAGTAGTACATGTAAGTAGTATACTTCCTATACTATAACTCATGTAAATATATGTTATCTTACAGTTTTACAGAAGTGCTGAACAATCGTTAACTTCTGGGATAGCAATTTTTTAAGGTTACGTTCACAGGTTTTATTTAAACTATGTTTATTTACCCATTAATTCTAATAATTAATTATTATTATAATTCACTGTGCAGGCAAATTGTATTCTGTTCAATCCAGTGATTACAATATTATACTATAGCTTTGTGTAGTTTAAATCTATGGTTTATTCACAAATGTTTTCATATGTATGATTGCGTTCCGCAGTTACAATCGTGTGGGAAATTGAATGGGTAAAATAATAAAAATTTTATTTTTGTTAGAGAGTTTAATTTAAGTGCCTGATTATATAAAATAATTTATTTTAATATATGTGTGAAGAGTGTGATTATGAATTTGTGAGTTTGAATAAATAAATGCTTTTAACATTGTGGCTTTATTCTTCTATTATTTTCACGGCGAATTGGCTGCTATTATTTCTGTTTTATTATTAATTTTTATTAAATGTGATGCTTTATTATATTTAAACTTATTCTATCTTTCTTATTATGCGCACAACTTTCTCTAATTGATAATATTATATTAGTTAATGACTACTTTTATTAATCGCAAAACAGTATTGAAAAACATGTATTTTGTAATTTAAGTTTGTAAAATTGGAACCATTTATCCATACATTATGTTCAACTACTTTTAGACGCATAAACAGTAACGAATTCATTAAATATGAAACTTTTCCATTACACAATGTTTACTAATTACCGTTATTAAATGCATGGCAGGAGTCTGGGTATAACTAACATTAGTGAATAGATTTATTTTTAAATTTCACAAACAGTTTAATAAGTTGAAAATCTACATTGTATGAAGGAAATGTTAATATATATATATATATATGTTATTGTAACATCCTCGATATAACACTATTTAACATTTCATATAGATTTATTACATAGATGTAAATATAAGTATTAAATCTGATATAAAAAATAAAAACCACATGTGGATCGATAAACAGGCTTCAACATTTCATTTACACGTGATCTTTTCACGTTTCACCCAACCTTAATTAGAGATAATTTTTTGTCTATAGAACATGTTTTCTCGATGTTATAGAACCTGAAGTGCAACATCGTGTGTACATCCTTATCTGCACATGATCTGATCATGGGCATCATGTAAAAATTCTAGAACATAGTTTAAAGCTTAACTTTGCCGGTGGCCAGTTTTTTTTTGGTTGCAAATTGGAATTTTTGTCGCCGTTTTGACCAAGCAAAAGTATGTATATGGGACAAGTAGCAGCGTGTCATTAAGTTCCATTTAAAGTTAGATAAAAACGATAAAAATAGGCAAATAAATAGTCGATAATATACATTTATACATAATGTAGATATAGGATATTTTCTATTCTGTTTATTGAACGTATTTTGTCGTGTGATTTCACCAATTAATTTTGGAATAGGCATTACTTTAAAAAGGCATATTAAAAATATATTTCGTAAATAGTTATTTAATCCTTGGGATAAGCAAATTTAAAACTTTTTAAATATCCAAATGAATTATTTAATTTTAAAATATTACTAATTTGCGTACACCCTTCTTTATTTATTGCCTCGCCCAAGCGACTATGAATAAACCGGTATGCCACAGTTTTCAAATATGATGTAATTTTATAATAAAAACAATATATATACCATATACACTATTCATAATATAGTATGTACGCAACACTTTCGTGTCAACAGCGACCGGGTCCACACTCACTCACTTACCCATCGTAGGTCCAGGGACCGAACTTGAGTTTGCAGGCCTGCTTGTCGAAGGGGAAGAACTGGGTCTGCACCGGACAGGTGCTCTTGTAGATGGCCATCGGGTGCCACTCAACCACGCCGGTGTAGGATACCTTCGCGTCACATTCGCGGCGTTCCTCTAGACGCTCATCGGCGCTGCACACCACAGAGAGAAACATACGCGCATGACGGAGGGGAGTTATACTACTTACACCATCACCCTAGCGCGTTGTACAATACATAAATAAATTTAGTTACATCCAAAAATTTGGTTAATAAAAATGGCATAAATTAATTTATATGTTAATATACAGTAAGTACAACGTTAATCTAATACGCTAAAAAAAGCGCATAATGTTCATATATTGAAGCGCGTTCTTTCAAATGCTTTTTAACGCATTCTTGCATATCTTGACGCATTCTTTTTGACACATAGCTACAATACATTTGTTATTCTTTTGTGGATAGAGTAAAATGAATTAATCTGTATCATATAAATTAAAATTTAAATATTCATTACAAATAATATATGATTCGTTGATGCCTTCAACGTGTGGTATAATCTTATATTTAAGGTGTGCCTGCTTTATCTATTTAGGCGGAGAGGCAATATAAGTAAAGCCGTCAATGTAAAATATAATGCACATTTCGATATAAATGATTAATCAGGCTTCATCAGTCAATATAATCAATAACTTCTTAGCCGCTTCGGGACTAATCTAGACCATGTAAAATATAGATATTGTTTTTATGATCTATCGAACTTATTAAAAAATAGCATAATTAGTTTATTTAACGGATCTTTATAATATGGATGGACCTCTTGTTGAATATATTTGTGTTTATAAACTACTTTATATCATTACAGATAATAATAATATATTGGTTTTTAAGATCAAATACTTCTGCTAAATATATCGGTCTGAAATCTGGCATGCAGGATAGGTATTTGTAATATTTTATAACAACTAACAACATTTAGCATGAATCTGATACTGTTGGCGGTCAAGATAACGATTTAAATTTGTTAACATACCGGCTGTTACTGGTCCGAACAACAGTCAATTTGTTTTCTAGATTTTATCAATGACCCAATTTTGTGTATCTATTTCATAAATATTGATGCATATTTGTGTGTCTATTACATAAACTTCATTATTTAAAATATATTTAACTCTTGAGCTATCTTTTTTTAATTGCAAAATTAATCAATAACTTTCTGCAAAACCAGTATTTTTAAGGAATATAATTTAGTTTAAAACATTATTCTAGTCCTAACTAAAATTTACAAAGCAATTTATTCTGGATTGTAAAAATATGTAACTTTTAAAAATTACTTCAAATTTATCCAATTTTAATAATGAGATATGCTATTGTTACCATGAGAAAGGTGTCGAAAACTCAATCTTATTTTATCCAATCACATGGAAGAAAATTACAAAAAAAGTTTTGCTCAATTATAGAAATTTTCTAATCTTTGATAAATATATTGACTTCATGTAAACATTAGTTTAAAATAGATGAACAATTTATTTAGTACGACTATGGGGTTGTTTTATTCTGTACATTAAATATTATTTAATTATTTGTAATTTTTAAAAGAAACAAATATTCTCATTATTATACGTTGTTTTTAACAATTACAAAAAATATAACCTTGACCTAAATATTCCACAGGCCTATATTAAAAATTAATAAAATACAATTATACCAGATGAAAAATCAATGAATATAGCATTGGAATTAAAAATCTTTATTTCCAAGTTTTCAACTAGTGAAGTTGTCTATTATTGCATATTATCATATTAATTCCAAAAGAATCTTTAAACCCAATAATTGTAAATCAAGTGTGAACGTTCTTTTGTTTTTATAATAAAAATGTTTATGCAGTAAAAAGCAATGAACTTGACTTAAAAAAAAATTTATATTAATAATTTGAAATAATTAGATTTTCATAAATTTGAATGTAAACAATTAAATGTGAAGAAAACTTCCTTAATATAATAGTTTGATACACTGATTAAAACAATTAGTTGGATAAATAGGTTGCTACATGTATATGTAAGTTAATAAATTTTTTGATTAAAAAGTTAAAAATAATTGTTCCAAAAAGTCTAGTTCGACAAATATTAGCAACACTTTAAAATGTATAAATTATAATTTATATGATACAGATTAATTCATTTTACTCTATCCACAAAAGAATAACAAATGTATTGTAGCTATGTGTCAAAAAGAATACGTCAAGATATGCAAGAATGCGTCAATAAATGCAAGAATGCGTCAAGATATGAAAGAATGCGTCAAGATATGCAAGAATGCGTCAAACTGTGCAAGAATGCGTCAAAATATGCAAGAATGCGTCAAAATATGCAAGAATGCGTCAAGTTATGCAAGAATGCGTCAAGAAATGCAAGAATACGTCAATATATGCAAGAATGCGTCAAAATATGCAAGAATTTGTCAATATATGCAAGAATGCGTCAATATACGTATGCAAGAATGCGTCAATATACGTATGCAAGAATGCGTCAAGATATGCAAGAATGCGTCAAATTATACAAGAATGCGTCAAAATATGCAAGAATGCGTCAAGATGTGCAAGAATGCGTCAATATATGCAAGAATGCGTCAATATATGCAAGAAGGCGTCAAGATATGCAAAAATGCGTCAAGATATACAAGAATGCGTCAATATATGCAAGAATGCGTCAATATATGCAAGAATGCGCCAATATATGCAAGAATGCGTCAAGATATGCAAGAATGCGTCAAAATATGCAAGAATGCGCCAATATATGCAAGAATGCGTCAAGATATGCTTGGAATAGTGATAATAAATTTGACATTGACAGGCAGCTGTTAAAAAATATTTTAAAATGTTGCTCACAATATTGTGAAGCTTTTGTTTTTAATCTATCCTCCGAAACCGATGAGCATTATATCTATTATTCTTATGAAGACATAATATACAATTAAAAAAATTGATATATATCCACTTTTACAATCAGCATATATTGTTGCTAATATTGTATGCCAATTTTATAGAATATTATAAAATAATAAGATTTTAATTGCACCATGATGTTGCGGACATAAACATAGTAAAAGTTATGACAAATTCCTACTTTAACGCAAATGGAGGTACAATAATAATCAACTGAGTCAAACTTTACGCTGATCAAACAGTGCTTTCTAGATCTATTTTTCGGAGAATATGCTTTAGTAGTATATTTCAGTAGTATATTATGCTCGAATTGTATGTTTGAGTGATTTAATTTATTGTCACCTTTTATTACAATATTGATAAAATTTGTAGAGATTTATCAGATGTAAATGTTACATTCTATTTATTTTCCTAACACATTAATAAAAATTATTAGTAAAGAACTAATTAGTTAAAAACTACATTTGATATTGTTTGGTATTTGCATACCGTCATTTCATTGGAAAATCATTGAAAAACATTATTATTTTTAATTATAGTTATAACATTTTTTTCAATTATTTAATACAATTTTCATATGAGTATGTTAACCAAAGGTTAGATAGCATTTTTAACTGTGGAAAACATGTTTATTGAAATCAAAACGAAAGAAATAATTATAGTAACAAATATTATAAATCAATCTTTCTCAAATATTGTCATCTAGACTCCACAAAATCGTCATCGATAAATTTGGAAACGATTGCTATTAGTTTGTTTGTCGTTTTGCTACCTGCTTATTTTGATCAATTGCGACACACATAATTTTTGTTTTCTTTGAATACATGTTTTCAATATTCAGAAATGTTATGTTTCTATTCCATTCTTTTACACAGTCAACAGTGTTGAAAAGTCACTGCTAATTATTCTTGAAGCTAATCATTATAAGAATAAGAATAACATGAGTTTACCATGACTTCTTTGCTTCCGCTAGGAGCAAGTTATTTACGAGAAAATTTAAAATTACCTAGCTTTCAAATGACACATTTATATTAATGATTAATCAATATTTGTTATGTGAGAAAAAAATATATAAACAAAATGCCAACATTTTACTTGTTAATTTTTTTCATATGTTCTTCAATCCTTTTAATATAATACATTTGTCAATAAACAAACCTTTTTTATTTTTATCTAAATTAATAAACTACGGTTAAAATATGTGAAAGGCTTTCTTCCAATTAATAGGACTGTATCTAAAATAGTTACTAATTCAATATTTACTACTCTCCTATCGTTGTCTTCACATTTCTCAATAAAGACTCGATGTAAAAAATATATATCGGCAAGCCTACTCCTCAACAGGATGTGCAAATTTATCCAGTCTGCTGAACGTCAAAAGAACTCCAGCTACTCCGCTGAACTGACATTTCCACAATCGGAAATGAGGCACACCAAGAGAGGTGTTCTGTCAGACGACGTAGGCCTACGAGCATCACCAGGTTACCTTCCGTCAGGCCACGGCTGTTTCACGAGATATTGAAGGTGTGATATTGATGACAAATTATAATCTATTGTAGGAAAACTTAAAACGTAGACATTTAAGCGAAAAGTAAATATTTCGATTCGTCAAATTGACATTTGCTTACACTTTTAATCATGTTTGTTAATGTATTCATTTCTTTTCGACATTTAAATTCTAAAAGACTATTTTGTAATTGACGCTGAAAAGAATACTGCCGTCTGCTTTAATACTTGGTGTTTTAAAAACATTCAATAAATGTATTTTATATTCTTCTTTGTCTGTCCCTCAATAATTTCATCATAATTTTACCTAATTATTTATAACTTGTAAAATATGTATTTATTATTGACAAATAATTAATTATGACTGGAGTGAAGAACATATTTAGAATTTCGATTTGAACAAATAATTTTACAAACTGCTCATTTCCCTGTATTTATAATATTAAAAAAAAATGTTGTTGGATTTTTTAATTCTGGAAAAATTTACTTTTAAATCTGTTTCCAATCTACAAGAACAAGAGATTTAACAAAAATAAAATTGGACATATTATAGAATACGACATTTTCAATTATTTACTATAATTAAATAATGATAATCAATATATTGGAACACGTTCAAATTTTAAATTTACTGTGTCTGATTAGTAAGCAGCAGCCATTGTATAAAGTGGGGAATTTATCGAAATTAAAAAATGAGTGGATTATTCGATCTTCGAGAAAAATTATTTTTAAATGTTGTATGTAATATTTTAATAGTATATTACGCCACGCGAATTGATTGTTTTTACTCACGCTAATTTATTTTTGCTCATGCGGCCGAAGGCCAAGTGAGCATATTAATTTGAGTGAGTAAAATTATCAATTCAAGTGCGCGTAAACGTTTT
>JAUZND010008129.1:0-10069 GCA_034780555.1 Coelogynopora nodosa | reverse complement strand
TAGATATAGATATAGATATAGATATAGATATAGATATAGATATAGATATAGATATAGATATAGATATAGATATAGATATAGATTTAGATATAGATACAGATATAGATATAGATATAGATATAGATATAGATATAAATATAGATATAGATATAGATATAGATATAGATATATAGCCTATTGCCCAATATATCTACATATTTTCAGAATATAATAAAGTTTATAATGAAATATTTAGCAGAATTATATAATATAATAGATGAATTATATTATTAATATTATGGTTATTCCCAATATATATTGGAATATAATTTAAATAATGAGAAGCAATGCACGTCGAATAAGGTAGAAAACCCTATGATTATTTTTTTTCGTATTCAATCGCATTTATAATAACAATTAAAATATTAGAATATTGTCAATTTAAATTTTCGATTGAATATTTATATAGAATACGTAAGAATATGTTCTATATAATATATAAACTGATATATTATTACATTAATAAATAATAAAACAAATAAATAATATATATGTTTATAAGAACTATAATGTACTATTGTGAAATTTGTAGGGCTCATCTATTGAAATGACTAAATTACTAATTAAAATTATTTTAAAGAAATATTTGCTTCAATTGAATAAATTGAACAATTTTAATTATATTTATATTTATATTCTTTAGCATTTTCTGTTATTTTTACGTATTATATACATATTTATTTTTAACTGTAGTTTCTAATTATTTTTCTTATTTTAACAAAATACGATGTATAATAACTGCATTTAATATTTAAAAATTGGGTGAACAGCCGCACATATATATATAAATATATTTTAATATGCGCGTTTTTGTTTCCTGTAATTAAAAATAATCCCAACATTAAAAACATTAACTGAATCGTTTAATATTATATAATCAAATTTTAATTAAATCAATCAACAAAAGCTATAAACATGATAATGATAAACAACACAATATGAACTAAAAACTTTAAGAAAAAATTAACAAAAAAACAAATGACAAAGAATAAATTGAACAAAGAAATAAAACAGATTAATTTATAATTTTTTATATAAATTATTTAAATGTATTAAATTGTAATTGTAAGTGGGTTGATATCGAAGCATATATATTTTAAATATAATACAATCATAAACTTCATTTGTTTAACAATAATCTAAAATGCTATGTAGAAAACAATAATGTAGTATAATTTGTTCAATTCATATTACAAAAATGACTGTTTATAATAGTATGAAATCCTTCCTGCTAATATATGTTTTCACCTGCTGATTGAAACTATAATATAGGATTTGTTACAAGATCCTATTTAGATATCTTACTAGTAACATCTGGATAAATTATAAATTACTTGGTAATATCTGATTAAGATATAAATATTTTGCATTTCTTTTTAAGATCCTACTTAGTAAGAAATCAAAATCTCATTTCTTACCAAGTAATCTAAGTTAGTTTAAAATATTTCAATAAAATAATTCAATTTTAAGTAATCGAAGCATTAAAAATTAAAGTAAACCTTTCATATCACCCTTCCTTAACATACATTTATAAATGAATTTATTTTAGTAGGCTAAGTTTTCGAAAAAAAAAAATTTATAAATATAAAACTTTTATCAATAATCTTATTATTGTTTAACTTCGTAATATAAATATAATTTGTTGGTAATTGTATTCTTTTAATGTTTAACAGATCACTTAGGTAAACATGCCTGGCTATTTCCCCTCGATTTACGTTTTCATTTTAGCGTCGTTTCTACCAATATAAGGTTAATTATTAAAATAAATAAATTTTCGCTATACATACTTATTATTACAAATTCCACTATAGGATATGAAGTAGGTTATATAGAGTTATAATAATGGAGTAAGTTATAGTTTCAACCATTTTAAAATCTATTATCATAATTAATTTTTTTTTTAATTGTTGCACTATTTCAATAGTCATAAAACTGTTGCAAAAACATAGAATATTTTTGGTTTCAAATTAGTTAAAAAAAAAATTTTTAATTGTGAAAACATTTTCCTACATTCAGAAAACGTTATCATTATTTCGGAATGGTTTATCACCAACACCACAAGCAATAAATTCAGTTTATATCTCTATTTTATTGTACTTAAAATATCGTGACAGAAAATCATTTAAATCGTTTACATTTACCGTTGAACTTGCAACATAAAATTTATTGTCATATCAGCACGCATGAGAATCCTATTTTCATCGTCAGGGCCTTAAAATATAGTGAATATTAAAAAAGTTAAGCAATCCGAGTTTGACGCATATTAATTCCTTATAAACATAGCTAGCTATACGGTCTTGCTTAAAAATGAATCTAAAAATTCCAGTAATTGTTGAGTGTATGCCATAATAACTATTGCGTATTTAAAGAGATTTCTATTTTGCTTTGCGATAAAATTAGAAAAAAATAAAAGACGCGCTTTATTAATCCTTTATTTAACGAATAGATTAATTTCATTAATTGTAGAAATAATTTTTTTTAAATCACATTTTGGACATTATGCGAATATCCGATTGACATTTTACAATATTTTTATTTAAATTTGAAATATATTGTTATTCATATTATTATTAAAAACAATTTGAGAATGTAAACTAGTTTTATAACAAAATGTGTTCAATAATCTAGGCGACAGTTCTTTAGATATAGATTTTCAATATTTTAATTTAAAAAAATATATTAAACACTCTCTCTTAAAAAGGACAATTTAAACTTTGATATTGTTTATTTTTCTTTTCCTGATAATAATATTAAAAAATATAAATTTTCTTAAAATAATTTTTATATTCAGCTTGTTAGATTTGGCAATGTTTGCATGCATTTTGATGATTTCGCTTATTAATTATTTTTTATTTTTGATACGTTTCTTCTTGTGGTTTTGATAAAACAATATTCAAAAAAATAGTGTATTATATTATATTTTAATCCAAATATTGTCAAACAATACACACTTGATGGTTATTGTATAGCACTTTAATTATTAACTTGAATATAAAATAAAAATATTATCTTTTCTTTATACTTGTATAGTTACAATAATGAACAATGATGTGATACTTATTCATTCCTATTCCCAAGTATCTATTCCCACTTCGTTTTGTCAATATTGGTAAACCTTTTTGCTTAACATCCATTCTTTGAAAAGTTTTACATACTTGCATTTAAATGCATTTTCTGTGTTCATAATGATGATATACGTATATTTTATTGTTTTATCCATTAACTTACACCAATTCCAGAGATATAGATTCAATTGTTATTTGCAACTGTATAGCAAGATGATCACATAAAATTCACACAGATTACATAAAAACATAATATTCGGAAAACATGATAATCAAAAATGTTAACAGATTATTGAAGATGATAGCATACACTTCCGAAGCACAATAGAAAATTATGTATATAATTTGGAAGGTAGTTTCTGAATGTAAATCCAATTCTAACTTCTTCAATTCCACTACAGTTTACTTAGTTTTTACAACTTAATTAATAAGGTGCTAAACGGTGGAAAACATTTCAGTGTGCGCACACTAACCGTTAGATTGGTGCGGGGGTCCAAAGTCCCACTCCATTCTTTAATCACCTCTCCCCTTTATCAGTTGTAAATTTAAAAGATATTTTATTTGGGATTTAGTTTGTCCCAAGTTGTGTATTTGCTTATTGCATTTAGGTTGTCATTTAAAATTCACAGGTTTACATTGCCATCTTATCGCTCCTGATCTTTTTTATAGGGATACCAACTATTTTTTGCATTTTAATTAATGTTTGTGGTTTGAAGGAAGCATAATATTCTTGTTCGAAGCTTCTGGGGTTCGGTCTTCTAGAGTTCAATCCAAGGGAGTGGGGTTAGGGGAACCCCCCACAGCCCGAGGGCTTAAGACAACATTTTTGATATAACCGTTTGTCAATTTATATTTTCATATTTTAATTCTAACTCATCAGTATCTTAAAATACAATATACTCCTATACATGCATTTCATAATAATATTTTACATAGTTTTTTTGACACAGTTTTATATTGAAATTGTCGGTATAATAAACAAATAAAAATGTTATGTTCTGATTTCAGAATTTTTGTAACTGCATTAGGTAAACAGACCTTATTTAGAAGATCAAATAATTCATACCTATGATTATTTTATATACATTTAGCATTCTGAGCTATAAACTACAAAAATTTCCACCGTTACACGCTGATATATAGAGGCTAAGCTAAAAATGCCTTGCCATACGCAGCAGGAGATTTTTTACCCCCCCCCACTCAACAAAAACTGTATCCGCCCCTGTATAGAATACAATTTAATATGTTTTTTTAAATTTGATTAGATAAGGGACCATAATTTGGGATTCAAGCAACTTTCTACCAAAGTACTCCAATTACAATTACCTGAAGCTATAACATTGTGATGTCAATGTTTTTATGTGTATGTGTCACTTGGGCGACATGTAGTGCAAGGTTATAATCTTCTCTATTAATTATTTATTATGCTATTCATATCAATTCTATTTCCATTCAATTCTATTACAAATTGTTCCTGTTTAGTTATCTCTATATTATAACTATTTTTTACACTTATTGCGTCGTCTAATTTCAAATATATTTAAACACATTGATTTATTTAAAAAAATCGAATTGTTTTGTGCTGAGTATTTGGTTCCACTTTATAGAATATAATTTTTTTCATGGAGAAACGTAAAGTATCTGATTTACATTCTTATTTACTAATGTTTTTAGTAAAGATAACAAATTCAATGATCATCATCTTTTCGTTAGAATTTTACCGTATCGCCAACTATTCAGATATAAATTTTAAAATCTAAAAATACTCGAATCTGGTGGTACTATTAAAACTAATCTTTATAACAAAAAAACTAACATCCATTTAAATCATATAGGGTAAACTCTTGCCATGTGTTTTTAATAATATATTGACACGTATTTTGACACGTATTTTGACACGTATTTTGACACGTATTGACGCGTAATATGTCACGTAAAAATATACTGTGACTTTACAAAAAATGTTGGATGTTGTTTACAACTATAATTATTGTGAAATCATAACTATTAATTACATTAAAAATTTAAAAAACGAAACTGATAAATTATTGCAATTTGCATTATTGCAATATTGCATTTTTTATAAGTTACATATATAAGTATACATACCATGTTATATATATATTACCATGTTATACCTAACATGGTATAACGAATGCAAGTATACAGAAGCTAGTTTTTATAGTACGATTATACCTAGTCAAAATAACATCATAAATACATGAAAAGTAATCTGAAAAAATATATACAAAAGGGATATATACTTTGGTTATCCTATTTAGGCGGAATATTTATAGATAATATCATAATTGAAGGACGCTTTTTAGCTTATAACCAACAATATGATTTACGCAACATGACAATAATTCACAGACAAAATTGATATTATTATTAATATATGTTATGTAATCAAATATAATTTACATTATATTAATATGTATTATTTCTTTGTATTTTTGTTCATTATGTCTTTGTTATTACATATAATAATAATATATATATACAAGGAATGAATTAATCCAAATTGAATAATGAAATAGTTGTAATGATATATAGTCTGGAGAGAAAGTGATTGGAAATAAAACCGACCGTGTCGAAAGTAGGAAGCAGACTGAATTTATTAGCGTAAACTTGTCAACTTAAACTAATTTCTGAGATTAAAATAAAATTCAGAAGAACGATTGTAAATACAACCTATCATGACGAGTGCAAAAAGCAGAATGATTGATAGCTGCGAAAGCTTCTCTATTTATAGATTTTCATATAAGAAAATGGGGGGGTATTGGTAAGTTAGGGATAAGGGGGGTAGAGGGTAGGGAGGAGGAGGTAGGAGAATTAGGCGGGGGTATATGGTCAAAGGTCAAGTATGATAGTGAAAGGTAAAATGTCAAGATGGGGCCGAATCCACCCTTCCTATACTACTATAAATTAATGCACATTCAAAGAATTCTATATTATGATATATGTTATTTCTCACAATAATAAACAATTAAGTGTATATTATATAATTTTATGATTTGTTTCTATACTTGTATGAATTATTTCTTAATCAGTCTTATCAAAATGCAATAACACAATTGTAGTTAGTATGATGCCGTATACTATAGCCTATTAGGATTTTATTACCTAAATAATAAGAATACTTAAAATTTTGGTAAAATTAGTCTACTATTTTGTGACTTAAACATTTACTTTTTAATTTAATACTTTTTACAACATATTTTATATTATTTTAACTAGCTAGGTATTATAAGTTGGGCGTTGTTTCACAACACTTCCTCCAATTGAGATAAAATGATTTTGTAACATGGTTCATATAATTTGTTCATTTCTCAGCATTCTCAATTTTTCGTATTGTACGTGGTAGAATGATGTACATTATTATAACAATTAAATTTGTAGCTTCAAATTGTAAAAAACATTTAGGATACAATTATTATTTGACATGTAGGCTATAGGGTCTATGTCATACCTGTCATATCATTTAATTTTCACTGCATCTCGATTTATATTATTATCATGTGTTGTTTTTGTTTTCATGATAGTTTTTGCAATTACTGCGTTTTATTACCGTAGGCAGACTGAGACCGCGAGATACCTTGACATATATTTGTGCCCCTTACGACCTCCATATTTCCGTCTGTGACAAAAAAAGTCAAATCCACAAAATAAATTTGATTATCAATGTACTAATAACAGGTTGTCATTTCCATCACCACTGGTTTATACATCTGATCATCTTGAGCAGGTCAGACTGACAATGACAATGACACTGACAATGACACTGACAATGACAGACTGACAATGATCAGACTGACAATGCTTACTGTAAGTGTTACTATACTTACTTATAAGTGAACAGATCGAAAACCAGTCTAAGCGGGTCTCTCTATCATATTCTCTTCCAAAATCTACATTCAGCACAGAAACGTGATATGCGCTCGAGATGAAAGGTATCGATCACAGTATGTGGGTTATGAAAAAAAGATATTGTAACAAGCGAGGCATAAAATTGGTAAATTTATTAAATTTTTAAATTTAAATATGTAAAATTTTTCTTATTTAGTTTACTAAATGACAATCAATGCATTATTATCTTATTTATTTTATTAAATACTAAATTGAAACCACCTGGTCATATCTTTTCTTTGTCGTATCTTTATATCGTATTTTTAGAAGTCAATTAATTTATTTCAATTCGCAGAATCTCTGAAATTAACTAGTTTAATCATAACGTAGGTAGCTAAATTTATTAAAATGCAATTTTTAAAACGCGGTTTTTGTCTTAAAATTGTAAATGATGTATTATTTATTACATATTAGTATTATTATATATCATCCATAATTAGCTAATATTAATATAATTTTACATAATAGTTTTGTTTAATAAATTAGTTTTATTTATATAGGGCCTATTCTCAATTATTGGTGTTTTAAAAAAATATTAAAATACAGTGTATACATTGCATTAGGTAGAAGTGTAAATTTGTGGTTTCGCTATTATAAAAATAAAAACGCTTTTTAATTTCAAATAATTCACTTGACATTTACTCAAACTTTATACTTTTGTTACAATATTGTACAAAAACTTATTAAAATAAATATCTGAAGAATTATCATATGAGCAATATGCAACACTATCATACGTGCATTTTCAAAAACATTACAGAGAATGTTTAAAAGATTATTTGAGATGTCTATACATTAAAACAGCTTATATATCTTGATGTAAAATAACTGAAATAATATTGCGTATGTTTTCATTGAAAATTCGAATTTTAATATTTTTGTCGAGATTTTTCAATTTAACGTGATTATTTTTTTAACCATAAACTCTGTTTTCTTATGATGTTATTATTTACCGTATTAATTTGTAAAATAGTTTGTGTAAACTATTATTTTTCATGTAAATACAATTATTTAATTTTAGAACTATAAAATTTAATATTTTTAAAATTAATCACAAAGCTAATATATGTGAAAATCTTTATTTTACAGAGTAGATTTGTGTTTCGTTATCAAATTGTTTGTAAATTTTTTAAATAAAATATTAAAAGAAATAGAAAACACATAATGGGAAATATCGACATAATTTTGTTGTATTTATAAGTATATTTTAAGGAAATAAATAAGAAAGCAACCAATCAAATTTGGTTCACACAGTATTAAATAAGCATATTTACATACACAGACCTTTATGTATCAAGTAAATAAAATACACAAAAAGATCACCAGTATTAGTAAAGTCACAAAGTCATAATTTCTTAATAAGTGAATTCACATATCAAAGTAACATCGACAATTTTTCGCTATAACTCCATTGTTTACTGAAAAAAGAAATAAGTTGTTGTAATTATGCATGAAATAGCTGTTTGCAAATGCAATATAACCTACTGAAATCCGTTTTAAATGGAAATGCATTTGAAAGATAAATAAAATTAATATTACACAATCAACATAAAGAAACAATCCATAATAAAACAATTATTAAGATTTCTAGCAGAGTGGCAGCTGACCTCTTAGAATTTAGAATGGGATCTTTGATATATATTAGAACAAACCTTCCTAAACTTGATAACTTTAAATATTATGAAACCCATATAAATGTAATGTAAACCATATACCTAGGAAATAGTTATATATAACTAAGTTTATATCACTGTTTACTGAGTTAGCTGAAAACTTATAGATTAAATAATTTTTTTAAACAATTAGAAAGAGGAACATATTTAGACAACGATCTCAGATAGCAAAATACATATTTGTTCGAATAAACAAAGATTTAAAATTTATTAATTAGGATATTTTTACAAAATTTTCATACATATTGTTCAATGTTGATGTATATTTTTGTATAGTCACATATATAATAAACAATTCTTTACGGATCATAATTAAATTGTTTTAATATTTATTATTTTATACTTTACGAAGCGAACGTATACATTCAACGCATAGAGTGTTTGAAGTTGTTTGCAGCAACTAGTCAGTTTTCGACTTAGATATTAGATAAAATTTGGAGTATTAAAATAAATTAATATAATCCGTAAAGAACTTGTATATTATTTGCGACTATCAAAAATATACTTTGAAATTGAACAATATGTTTTAAATCTGTGAAAAATAACCTAAATATATATGTTTTAAATCTCCATTGCAATTAATGTAATAAAAATACTCGTTAACCATAAAAACACAAAATGCATCGAGATTATTTAAAATGTGTATTATATTTTTCACTTTGGAAATTTAAATCACAAGCTCAAAAAATAATCTCTATATTTAAGGTGTCCAGAAACCGAATAGAGTAGGTATTTAAATGATGTATTTAAATCTTATTACAACTTGTGAAACATGTAAAACAATACACCAGTAAGTATTAAAATTGTAGAATTAGAAATAGTAAAATTGAGAGTTGGTGCAAATAATTTGGAGAAATTATTAAAAAATTTAATTCAAATTGTAATTCGGCTAAATAATAGAATGTAAAGTGTAACGACTTGGGGATATGAAAGCTCCAATGTAAAGAATATAACAAATATTTAAAATAATATTTTTACTTTTTGAGTCTCAATAATTAATGATTCTCTTTATTTTGATCATTAAAACGATTTAAAAAATTATCATTCGTATATTAGCTAACTCTCCATATTAGTCAGAATATTTATACATATGTTACGTGATTACGGATATTAACATAAAATATGTGAATATATTATGTCACATATTAATTGCATAATTTTTTTTTTCGAAATCAACTATTTAATAATGCTATTATTAATAGTTAATTATATTGGTTTGCAAGTTATTTCCATATAACAATAGATTTCTGAATAAAAAGTTAAAAGATTAAAAGCAAAGTGTCTTCGTATATTTATAATTGTTATCAAATTAAAAAAATTAAATTATGTATTTAACGTCGAAAATCTGTTTAATAAACACTCAAAGACGGATCAAGGGCCCTG
>JAUZND010008128.1:0-10069 GCA_034780555.1 Coelogynopora nodosa | reverse complement strand
GGCCTTAATGACAGCCTCAATGCGACTAGGCATCGAGTCTATCAGCTTGTGCAATAAGTCAGGTGTAATGATGTGGTATGTCAATTAGTTCATTGTAACAACGTTTACAGCATACGTGTGGGATCCATACATTGTCATCTATCATTAGGTAATGAATAGAACTTCCAATAATGCCATAGAAAGACGATCAGTATAGTGCATGTATAAGTAGTTATTGCATATTCATTTTTGTCACAATTTGTTATAAACATGAAAAGAGAGAAAAGGATTGGTAATAGGCTTATCAAAAAATATATTATAGAAAAATAAGTAATGAGCTAGATATTTCAGGCAGCACTATTATCGTTTGGTAAATGAATATAACACTTAGAGAAAAGTTTATTATTGAAACATTTAGTTTTTTGAGTTTACTATAATAATATGCATATATATGTACGTAGGCTACATGTTTATTTTAAAAACTAGAGGTGAGTTTGAAATCTGCACTTTAAAATTAGGTCTGTCAGAACATCTATTTTTATTCGTGTCTCAATTTTGTTATTACCCAATGTAATATTACCCAAAATAATAAAATATTTCCGAGTTATATCAGCAGGTAGGTTAGTTACCAGAGACTTGATATTAATTTTAAAAGTCATTGCAAAAAGATCTAATCCATACAAACCGTTAATATAAATCATAATAATGTATTATGTGGACTAAATTTTTATTTAAAAGTTATTGTATAATTGTGATTTGTTATTATTATGATTTTAGTGTGAAAAACTACCCCGAAAGAATGACTATATTTTCAACACTACTGGGATTTTTGAATTTTAAAAACTATTCTTTTGGTGGCGAGGTAGGAATCAGAAAATATTTTTCTCCAGTAAATGATATTTTAATAATGATATATCAATTTATTTTCAGTTTGTTGAACATTTGATTCGACATCTTAAGGATTCCTTAAAAACATGTAAATTCGAAGTTGCCAAAAGAATGGTACGTTTCTACTAAATATATTTTTATTGGTATTTAATTGTTTTAATAATGTTTGATACTATTTCTTTATGTTTTTATTTTGTTTATATTAACTATAGGCTATAATGTACAACTATTTATGAACTAGTTAACTACAAATATGTTAGTACTTAAAATGTATGGATAACTTTTTCTAACGTGGTATGCTGTTTTTTTTCATGGGCTATAAAGTTAACCTAATTGAAATGTTTATAACATTTTAATTAAACTTTTAATTTCTAAAGATTTTTTAATACTAATACTATATTATGAAATTTAGTTCTTTAACTTCGGTTTCAATTAATTCTGAATTTTCTTCGTTTAGGTTCGATTTGTCTCAGATTTAGTCAACTGTAATGTAGTGAGCGCCGAATCTCTTTTGGTACTCTACGAAAATTTTGTTGAGGTTACTTTGGATGATAATATTCCTCAAGTTAGAGCCGACTGGTATGTCTACGCCGTTCTTTATGCGCTGCCATACGTAAGTTTACATGTTTTTGTTGATTTTTACTGTAATATAAATGTAAACAATGCATCTAATTCCGTTGAATGCATTCAAACTTATGGTTTAAAAAATAGAACTGAGTTTTAACGAGTTTGATTTTTTCAAAAAAGCTATCAATTAAGTTGTTTATTTTAAATATATTATTATTGAAAATAGATTACATTTAAATATATGCTATACATTTTAAGATTTTACAGGATGAATAAAATATTTAAAATTTACTTTAGTACAATGTAACATGCAGATATAAACAATGCGGCTGAATGACTAATATAATAATTTTTTGATATATAGATATATAATTGATCTTGAAAAATTGGTTGAGAAATGTATAATAAAATTGATTAGAACCATCGATCAGGCAAAATCAGCTCACCAGATAGAAAGTATATTTATTTTTTACTGACAACTGGTTTTTATTATGTTCTGCATTATATTTTATTATTAAACTCATCTGTTTTTAAACACCGTGATTATTACTTTTTAGCTAATATATATATATGTTCTATATTTAAGATATTTTCTTCATGTTTGCTAAACTTTTGTCATATGATTTGGTTTATTGTTTGTTTAATGTTTATAGTAAATAGGATTTATTTATATATGTATGTATTGTATATAAATAAAGTACAAACATCTTTGTAGATATATTTGTAAACAGGATAATTTTTTTTCGGATTATTTGTTATTATGTTACTATTATTTCAAAAGGTAGTATTCAACGAATCCTTTAAATCGTTTACGGACTTTATAATTTTTATTAATCAACTATTTTTTTCTATATTATATACTTAGTTTAGTGTTATACACAAAATCATTACTTTAATGAATCAGTACATTTTATGGAATGTAATTCTGCCTGTAACATGTTATGCTTAGTATAATAATTATTGTACATTTGGTTTTCATGATTTCATCAAGTACTTAAACAGGATTTTGTAAATGTTATTCTTTTTAACCTGAATCAAAACATTTTGTAACATATTTATGGTGTTTAAAAAACGTTACTTAAATTTTACACCTGTTTCCATACTAATAAACGTTAAGAAAAATCGTGCATAATAATGTTGTGTCATTCTTCAAGCGGAGAGAACATTCAACTAAACACTTTCAGACATATGGTGTTTCACCTCACTATATAGCTGCGCTATAATTATAAACATTCTTGATAACAATTTGCCTGGACGCCGGGGTCCTACCGACTGCCCAGCTAAATCTCCTAACCTCACGGTCTATTTAGGCGTTCTACTAGATAGAGTTTAGAGTTTATAGAATTGAAGAAAAATGAATGTATTCCAAAAGTAATATACCAGCAATATATGATTATTTACGAAGATGATGACTATGTCTGCATTAATAATAATGGGTGGCAATTTGAACATAATTTTTGTTTTGGTTTTTGTTCAATTTATTTAATATGTTATTGACATATTTTTGTAAATTATTAATCTATTTTATGATATTTTTGTATATATATATTTATATAAAGATCTTTAAATAATAACGCTTATTTGGGGACACCTGTATATTTTGATTACAAAAATTTGACCAAAAACGTAATATATTTCATCTAGAATTATTTATAATTATTTAATGCCATTTTTACGTAAGAGATGGTTTTTAAATTTTATTTTTTTGTTAACCATCATTCTTTTGAATATTCTATATTTCCTGGAAATATATCAGTTTATACATTTTATATCGCTTTTGAAGTTTATTAAAAGTAATAAACTTTAAAAAATGTTACACAACACATTCATCTGAACAAAATTGTTAAGTTATATATTTTGTAGAAGGTTGTTAAATTATGTTGTATTATTATTTTTTATTATTATTTATATTTATTGTTTTATATTTTTTAGTGTCATATTAGTATAAAAAGATAGTAGCAGAACGAGGACAACCCCGGTTTGCTCGCTCATTCGCTTCGCTCATCTTTTTTTGGTGTTTTACCGGGGTTTTCCTCGTTCTGCTACTATCTCTTTATACTCGACACAACAAAACTGTTGAAAAAAGTACTCAAAATAAAGTAGCAGAACCAGGACACTTTTAGTTTAAATATATATATTTTTTGATTAGTTTTTAACTTAAAAGACTCATTTTACTTAACTTTTATTAAGAAACTACTACTTTATTTTATTCTAAATTTACTTTCATTTAATTTTATTTAAACTATTTAATTTCAATTTATCCTCGACTATTTTGAACGTTTTACTTGAAAAGAAGTGAGGCTTTCATGTTGTAAGTATTTTTGTTAAAAATATTTTCTTTAAAAATATTTTTTTTTAAATATTTTTAAAATATTAAAATAATATTAAATAATATTAAATAATATTAAATAATATTAAATAATATTAAAATAATATTTTAAAAATATTTTTTTAAAAAATATTTTCTTTAAAAAATAAAAATAAATGATTTTGTTAAAAATATTTTTCTCAAAAAATATTTTGAGGCGAAGCCTCCTTTTTTCTAAAAATATTTTCTTTAAAAACAGTATTACAGATGGTACATGCAAATTCAATTTTTTTGCACCAAACTTTTACTACATATGTAGCTGTCCATTGGGTCTTTGGTATTTAACCACGAAGTGTTGAATTTGGTTTTTGGCATCACTGAAATATAAAAAAATTATTAGGTTTGTAGGCACATCACATGTGTTGCATAATATCCAAGTATGAAAAGGTTATTTGCAAGTCAACAATATTTAGTAAAAATATAATTTAGTGATTAAACAAACATAACTATAAATTATATAAGTACCAAAACACAAAATAACAAGTCATTAGAGAAAAGGTTTTAGTTTATATATGACAATAAATATGTACATATAGCATATATGGGTAAGTATTTAAATAACGTTCTTAAAAGTGGCCATCGACATAAAAAATAAAAGGTTGCAGTATTTCATTGATTTTTATTTTATTTGTAGTATGTAATCTGAATATGCAAACTCTAATTTGATAAAATATAATTTGGCCTCTTGGCTGCCACATAAATTTTAATGTAACAAAAGAGACATTTTGTACATTTTATTGTTTAAACTAAAAATATAAAAATATACTTAAGAAAAATTGATTTTACATGTTCAGCTAGCTATATTATAATTTATCTGAATTAGTGGAAATCAGCTTGATAGTATATTATCTAAATGCTATTTTACTTAATACAATATTTTTTATTGCATTATTTCTATGATAAATTATTAAAAATGCAAATCACATATTTAAAAACATTTTTAATAAATAGGTAGAATAATTAGTAAGGCATAGTTGACATAATTGTTTACAAAAATTGAGTATCATACTATTTATAGTCATAACATATAAAAACTGTTAACATAACAAAAGAGACAAAAAAACTAAATTATTTCTAAAGATATCACAATATATTTATTAGAAATAAAATTAGGTTGAGTCCATTAATGCAATTCCTATTAAACAAACATAACTATAAATTATATAAGTACCAAAATACAAAATAATAAGTCATTAGAGAAAAGGTTTATGTATGACAAGAAATATGTACATAGCATATATTACAATATGTAATATTAGAAATAAAGTTAGTCCATTAATGCAATTCCAATAATTAATAAAAATATAATATTAATTTAAGCCACATTTATAGTATTATTCACATTAAATAATGATCACAGATACCTAGGGAATTAAATCAGATTTACTTTCTAGGTTTTGCCTGAACAGGCACACCCTACAAAGCAGCAGAGGGATTTTTTATTCAGAGTTGCCTTCTCTTATCCTGATTGCTGGTTAGGCTTATGGTCAGACAGGATGCAGGCCATACAGCATATCAGGGAGAACCAGGTCTACCAGTAGGGACATATCCTTAACCAGAGGGCCCTTGCTGGGGTAAGGTACTATCTTTCCTAACAGCTGCAGTTACAGTTTAATGTCATACCCAGGACTAATCCGAAGACATAGTTCACAAACATAATACAATGATGTTCAAACATCATGTCATAACAGTAAAGTTGATAACATTACAAAAATAGACTTGCAAAGCATAAAAATTATTTTTTACCATTGCAAAAAAAATATCATATTAAGAAATTTGAGGAATTTTAGCTTTTTGGATAAATTTGAGGAAGTTTAAAAAATTGAGGAATTTGAAGAACAATCACAGGCCTGCTATTATATGTATCAGAAAATACCTCTTCCCATTCAAGGTCTGCAGCTAATGAGTATAATATAATATTTAGCATAATATATTAAAAACGTTACCGTCAAACATTGATATAAGTAGTAGGAGGGTTGTGGACTTGGATCAAGACCATCCATTTTATTTTCAATACACTTTGATCACTGCTGACCTAGATCTCGTCAGCTTGGTGCTCTCTCGCCTAGACTCCAAAATTAAATTTGAATGCTGTTTAAATGCTGACCTATCTTTCACCAGCTCAGTGCACTCTCATACACTTGATAATTGCTGATAATTTGAATAAATAGAGACACATTTGCTACTAGAATTCATTCTGCTTCCATCCTCACCACGAACTGTCGTATTATTATGTACAGTCTCGCCTAAACTTGTGAATTCAATATTTTATATATTGGTAAAATACCTACTTAAGTTGACGATATCGCACAAGATTTAGATGATCTCAATGAGTGATTTCACGTCTTGAGTAACACCTGAGTAACTCGGGGTTACTCTAACACAGACAATTATTTATTGCATTTGTAATATTATGTTTATTTGAGATGTATGCAATAATAAAATAATAGAAAAAGTAATAATCGTGTGCTACAGTAATTTTTAAATGATCTCGAATGTATTTTTAATTTTCTTAAATTAATATTTTATACATTTAAAATTTGACATTACTCTTAACTTCTAGGGGTATTCCAAAAAGTCAATTCAAGTTGTTTAGTAATTTACTCGGACATTTTCAAAAAGAATTATATTTTATCAACATATGCAATTTTTCGAATATACAATAATTTGTTTAGACAACTAGAAAATATTGTAGTAAACAATGAAAAAGACAAAGACTTAATGAATTTCAGCTGGCAGAATTCACTTCAGAATATAATATACCTGGCGTGAGGTCAAGGAAGTTCCAATAAAATCTTATAATTATTTTTAAAACAAACGCTATATAAGTAAAAGTAAAACACGGAGTAAACGTTACACTAACACCGGAGTTACTTGCATGGTTCTGTTAACACCTGAGTAACACTTACACCAGTTTTACTCAACACTTGAAATCACTCATTATTAATGTTGGACAAGTTTTGAAGACTGGCATTTACAAAACCAATAATACACGTCACTATAAATTGTAATTAAGCATATAGTAATCAACGCATGTAATTCCATCAACCTTATCTAACATGTAAGAAAATATGACATATATTGTAAATGAACTAAATGGCGTAATATATAAATGAATAAAACACATAAACACAATCATTAAATTTCATAATAATAAGATGAAAATCCAATAATATGAATAATTCGAAATAATTAAGACAACATAAAACAAAACGGACACTATAAAAGACCATCTAATTTTTTTAAATAAATCAGAAGTATATTTAATACTTGAATGTTATTATAATTGTACGCTTCGTATAACCAAATAGTACCATCAATAGACATTCTGAACACCCAAAATAAGAAAAAAATTGTTTAATAAGTGACAATCTACAATTTTAAAAACTATATTTATTAATCAGAAGAATGTTTAATATTTAATTTTGTAGTTTGTGAGTCCAGATAAATATTTTAAATGATTATTTTATATATTTAAATGTTGTTTGTATAATGTAAAATTAAAAAACATTTTAATGTCAATAAAGAACGATTTTTATTTATTCAAAAACGTTCTTGTTTTTTATAATGAAATAAATCAGTACATTCCATAACATAGAAATATATAAGAAAGTTACACAGAAGCACATCGTTGTATATAGTTAAAGATTTGTCTAAAATAAAATAAAAATGTTTGATACCTGTTACATATAGAGCTGAATTATTATATACTCGTCAAATGTAGTATCTTCTTAAATTTTTTCGACCTCTTCTTCAATACGTTACATTGTATCGTAATTTTTTATATAATTAAATAGTTCAATGTATTTCATCATTGTGTCATGTTCTTTCTGTTTCAAATCTTTTTCAGGGTCAATTTCTCCATTAGGCTTTTCTGTATTTCCTCCAGATTTGTATAGTCAGAAGCGTCGAATCTTGCACCTCGTTCTACATCGGTTTTATTTATGTCTCCTGCTCTGACTGTATCGATTTCTCGTCTGAATCTAAATAAATTTAGTTTTTTTCTTGTTTAACATTCTGTCTTGATTGATATTCGTGCAATATGGAAACTTTGGGAATTTCGTTTCATCGGTATCTGTGCAGAATTAGTTTGAATAATCTTTTCAGTTTAGTAGGTATTCGATTTCTAGAGGAATATTTCTTAGTAGTAAAAACTCTTTTGCGTTAACACAGTAATAATAAATCTTTAATCAAAAAGCTTTCGTGTGTTAAACAGTACCCTATGTACATGACGTAAGTGTGCAGGAATTCTAATAATAGCCTTGTTACATATAGTACACGTCTTCACGATTGAAACTTCAACAGTCATATACACTGTATTATGTTTATCGAGTGTCTAATTGGCTGCATAAGTGTATATTTTTAGGATCATTTTATCTGTTTATGATTTACATATTTGAAATTGTCGTTTTTATAAAAATATATGTTAAATCTATTAAATATTAATATAGAATAAAACTACACAATTTAATTTTTTTAGCACTCTACATTTATGTTTATATTCTCCTGAGTATATCTGATTAGTAATATGAGTAAATTTTTTAAAAACCATCGTGAACTTTATTCACTGAAAGTGTGTTTTTCAATAAATTTGAAGGTCAGAAATTTGACACAATTGCAATATATTTTTTATTTTCTTATGTGTTAGACACATATTATCTAATTTTTATTGTTCATAATATATTTTCATGTTGAAATTTAATTTTTGTGTGTGATTTCCATAAATTTAGGTGGTCCACAATTTAATTCATTTACAATATTAAAAAAATAGTCAATTCACAAGTTTAGGTGAGACTACGTATATTACCGTTCGTGATGAAAATGGAACCAGAATGAATTCTAGTACCAACTATGTCTCTATTTATGCAAATTATCTGCAATTAGCAAGTGTAGGCGAGAGAGTGCACCGAGCTGGCGGGATCTAGGTCTGAAAATAAATTTAAAATAAAATGAAGGGGTCCTGATCCAGAGTGCACAACCCTTCTACTACTGATATATCATATAGATACTAGCAGTAAGATCAATTATTGTGCGGAAATGAACTAATAATTAAGTATCAAGAGAGAGCGGACCTGAATATGTAAAATCTCACGAAAAATAGTAAATGCATGTGTATACAACGAATGATTATTAAAGAAGTATAAAACTGCAGTATTTCAATTATTTTGTTTTGCAACATAGAATACAATTTAAGATAAAAAATATTGTACCAGAAACGTACATTATCATAGTAACATCGAAGGCTTATGTTATCAAAAAAGTTTCATTAGAAAAGCTGCTGGTATTTTATTTATATTAATATTTCTCTTATTAATATATTTTCTTGTGTAAAATACAGAAACATTGATAAAATTTCAAATACCAAGTATCGTTTCATATGACTCTTTACTCGGAAGTAAATTGAGTGTTGTGTTTTTAATAATATTACATAACATATTTAATATCAATTATTTATTTTTCAGATCTAACTGTACCAAGTGCGAGAGACACAGTTGATGCGAGTATAAAATCTACCCCAGGATCCACCTTTATGTTACATCCTGCAAATGCAACTAGAAATAAGGCTTAGTAAGTAAAATCATCAACTGATACTTTAATTCTGTATACATATATATAAAATTTGATAATAGAAAAACTCTGTAATTGTGTTCTCTTGATAAACTTTGTTAAACCTATTCCCATAATTTTTTAATATATTTAAATAGTTAAGTTTACTTTTCTTACAGTAAATAATTTAATAGTTTGAACATAATTATTGTTTTTTCATATTGATAGTTTAAATGTGTTAAAAAGTTTTAAATGTTATTATCTCTTTATCCAACTAATTCGTAAAAAAATTACTAATCTTTAAACTTTTTTCTCAGTGAACGAAACTCTTTCAGGTAATAGAATTCGAAACAATTTGGTTCTAATATATTAACGAGCTAAAGTGGGTGGTCAAAATTGACACCCAAAATTAAATTTCAAATTTGAAAATTATAGTGATTACATACTTTTTGTTTAAATTTATTTAAGTTGAAATGTAATACGAGATTTTACAAAAAATATATGTTTGTACCATGTTTCCTACATAGTTTTTAAAAATCGAATTTTATGACGTTATTAAGTCATAAAATCGATTATTTAAATAATATTGGAAAACAATTACCGACGACTAATTTTAAGGTATCGATGTACCAAATTACAGATTATAGGAATATTATAGTATGTTTTTCCAGTGGTGGGTAAAAAGTAAAAATGTCTATCTCTCCCCTCACCCTATCCCCC
>JAUZND010008127.1:0-10070 GCA_034780555.1 Coelogynopora nodosa | reverse complement strand
GTGGCCCCCACCAGCTCCCCCAGGCCCACCGCCTCCAGCTGATAGGAGCGCCGGCAGCCCGTGGTGAGCGGTTGGTCGCGGGCGCGCTGTAGGTCCAGAGTGCGCTGGAGCTGCCGGGGGCCCGAGTCACTCGAGGAGCCCTCCAGTGAGAGGTGGAACATGGCGTCAGACTCGGTGCCATGGATGGTGCTCAACTCGATCGTCACCTGTTCGTCGTTGTATTACATTATGTAATGTTATGCGTGTTAACAGAAGAATAGTGTGGTGTTTGTATTGTAGATGTCAGCAATTTCTATATTTTGATATCGTTATAATGATATAATAGTACAGTACAGAAGATAACTATTGCAATATTAAAAGTGGAAGAAAAATGAAATAAGAGGCTATCTGATTATAAAAAACTTAAAAAGAACAGAAATTATTAAACATTTGTATTTTATGAGCGTTCACCAATTCAACCATTATCTACTCTTTCGAAAATGTGTTATTTCCGTCTAATTATTTATTATATGCACCCACTCTCAATGTTGCCGTTTTCCATTTCATGTTACACAAGTTATATTCATGAGATATATTATCTGAAATGTATGAGCTAACCAATTATAATATAGCTCAAGTTAGAGCAAATGAAGTTCGAATTTTGTATCTATTCTGTATCGAATTGTAAGATTTAATTTAAAAATTTGAAAATAGGATAAAAGTAAGTAACACTAAAAGTATAAACTTCCAAAACTGGATAACTAACGACAATAAAAATATTCCAAACAAATATTTAATGAACAAAGGCAGCTAATTAATTAATATTAATATATAAATGGCAAAACAAGACAAAATACTGAATAGAAACTTTGAGAAAGCATGAATAAACATAAAATCTTAAATGTTAACAAATTATTGAACGAAGACAAATTAGTCATTAAACTCTATAATATAACAAGGATGTTTAAATAATTTTATCCGATTATTATCAGATAAAAGGTGAATTTGTAGTATTTAAGTAATAGTAGACATTGAGTATAGCTCCTTGAACAAACACCTTGATACCAATAATATTATTGAATTGATACAAAGGTCAATCAAGAAATGTTTACACTGTTCGTAATACATGTTAGTCCTTATATAGACCAATACAGATTAGATGAGACAACACATAAATGTAATCGATTCTCACCTGATATAGAGTTGATTGAACGGATGGCTGTCCTTTAATCAGAGGAATCGCCACTTCTGCGGTACAGAAGGCATTCGGTGCAACTCCAAGACACCGGTCGACCACAAGTTGGTATTCTGCGGAACCTCGAACCTTCGGTGGTTTACGTGAATAGGGTTCCAGGTGGATCTGAGAAAGAGAAAACATGTACATGGTATACACTTACTTGAAATTAACAGTATATTATAAAACACGAGTATGTATTATAAATTGAGATAATTATGGTTAATATATAATTATGAGCGGCAACATTGGTTTTAATCAAAATTTAAACGTTATTACAACTAAATAGTTTGGAAGATTATTGAAACAAACATAATTGATTAAAACTAACATAATCGTTAAAATATTTGAAATATTCATTCAAATTATAATTTTAATTATTTCGAAAAATTTAAATGTATTCAATTTATTAGGAAATTTTTATATACTGAATTTAATATCACTGAAAAGGTGAACATATATTACACGTTTAATGTTTTTCTGTTTCTTAGATGAATTAGTTGCTTAAGAAACCCAACCTTTGTTTGCGATTATGCGGAAATAAGCATTATCTTCATCAAAAATATGCAAACATCCATTAGACTGCAATGAATGTTTGCCTACTTTTATTTTATGCAATGTTTGTATATTTTGTTTTATGAATCAATATTTTCTCATGTGTGCTCAGTTGACGTAAGCTAGGGAGCCAATGAAAGTCTACCAGAGAGGCATTTAATCATCTCTTACCTCTTGAAGATGCCAACTGAGCCATTCGTCAGTTAAATCTATTCTGATTCGAACTTTGATCGGAGTGCCGATATCTCCGGGTTCCATCTTCAAAGAAAATGTTTGAGACGGATAAATAATATTACTTTCTCTTACAATTCATTGAACAAATTTAAATAATATAATATATGTTTTTAAATGCTAATATTTATTTGTATTTAGCAATGGTTAGGCAAAATTACTAATTATCATGTACATAAAAAAAATTGTACGATTACAAAACATTATACATTTATATAATTAAAACGAGGCACTTATTTTACATTAACAGCAGCAAATTATGGGCATATTATTCATATATAATATACATTAAAGAAGCATTACTTATTTCGTATATTATCCATACAGTCGTTATATACTGTTAAAATCAAAGGTTGCAATTTGTAAGAAAATTTCAAATATGTTCAAAAGATTAAAAAAATATTTACTTCAAATCTATAATTGATAAGCCGAAAGGAATCTGTAAAGAATGCACAAAACTGATGTTAAACCAACTGCTCAAAATTTATACTTGAAATCAAATTTGCCAAAGAATTTAAAACGATGCAAATTTTCATGACAAACTGATAGACATAATGTCATTTAAGTTAATGTCATCAAATCGTGTTTACTGTAAATATTAAGAGTTAACATGTAAATTGATTCACTCGTTTATAACATCATCCCCTGTTCAGAAATATTCAGACAATAATATGTTCTTTAAATCTGTACTCCCTGTAAATTATTGGTCATGTGGAAAATTGATGGACCTGCCCAAACTGCTTCTACGCCATAGCTGATATTAACTAAATCGGGGTATGGAGTAGTTAGATATGATACCAATGTAGTCATAATGATATATTTAGACATTAAGTATTATTATTTATGTTGTTATAAACCAATTAATATCAAAATTAATGTTCCAAAGCTGTTCACCTAGCATTACACAAACTACCAAATCTATTCGAGAGAGTAATCGTAAATAAAATCAAAATCCACAGTTGAATCCACAACAACTTATTTATCCCTTAAAGTTAAATTTACTTGTTCAATTTTTATGATCAGTTTTCGAAAACAACACTTTGAATGTTTTGTACCCTATAGCATTATATTGTAGATCACGGCCCGCGCTGGCAATTTTCATTTAGGGGGGGGGGGGCAAAACTCTTAACGATTTTCATAAAAAATACATGGAGTTTTTATATTTACCTCCATTGAATAAAATACGGATATTTAAATAGTGTCAAAACAACGTAAATGTTAACTATAAAATACATGTAACACTGAAAATCTGCGTTCAGATTTACTGACAAAATTTGTCACTGACTCAAATCGTCTGTTCGCTCTTTGTGGATATCTAGAAGCATCAAATGATTTAATCTCTCTTGGCCCATTGAATTACATAAGTAAGGCTTTAGTCGCGTTTGTAACTGGCATGACCACATTTAAATCGGCAAGTTTTACTACTTCACTCATCAACGACCTCTCTGCATCATTGAATTTTCGCAGATGATTTAAAATATCATGCAATGTTTCATGGTTTCGCTGTATCGCAGAGGCAGTTATTGAGCGTTTAAAGCTAGTAAAAAGGTTGACAGCTGGTGTCGAAGCAATTCCCCATTAAAATCATCTCCAAAAAAATTGTTATTGTCTCCAACAGACAATCAGCTCCATTTGCTGCTGCCAGAATAACTTTCTCACACTTTGAATACATTTCGTAAACCTTCTGGTCAAAGCGATAAGTGGTACAAGCAATAACAAGATCCAAAATACGTTTGTCGGTACATATCTAATTAGCTGTTGTTGGAAACACAGGCGTTGCTAATCTCGATTCGAATCGTGCTGGCCGTTTTAGGTATCTTGGAAGGCTAGGATGATTAACACAATTTAACTAGGCTTCTTTGGTGACTTTTAACCAGAAGAGATTGAAGCATTGATATGTTCTACTGTTTCTCAATGTGATGACAGTTAATTTACTCACCGCTTGACCTTCTGAAGCTGACATTCCGCTAGTTTGGAGGCTATTGCTTAAGTTATCACAAGATTGAAACAGCATCTTGCCGAGATGTAATCAGAAGAAAAATAAAATTTTCTGAACTTCTGCCTGATTGCCCAAAATGCGTGCTTTCATTTCGGTATCCTTGTTGTTTTGCAGAGCCCACACCTATAGTTCTAAAAAGGCATAATAGTTTTGAAATACATTATCTAGAGTTTCACCCTTCACTGTCCATAAGGTCTCACACAGTAACCATATTTTTGGAGTAATATCAGAAGCGTCGGAGGATTTACGAATGGTATTCAGTTTCGATTCCGTTTAGGAGACAGTTTTATTAGCTTTGTTATCTCATGAGTTATGTCCAATGTGTTCCTCAATATTTTGCAATTCTTTACGCTGTCAGAACAAGCAAAATCTAAAGCATGTCCATCCATAGCAGTGCGTAAAAAGGCAGTGTGGTTCTTCTTGCTTAATGCATGTGGCTACTCCAGATTTTTTTCCAGACATACATTAGCACTGGCATCATCGTAGCACTGCCCTCGACATCGCCTGCTGGATAAATCAAGTCGCAAAAGTATATATTTTGTCGTGTTTTCAATAGTCTCTGCATCAATCGATGATACAACTTGTAGACCTATGAATTCTTCGTAAGCGTTAAGATTTTTATCTACCCAACGTAAGCAGAGGACTAACTGTTCTTTGTTGCTCATATCTGTGGTTTCATCTACCATCAGTGAAAAAAACAAAGACTTGTAGATGTCCTTAATAACAGCTCTTAATAATTGGTTGGGACATGAGTTCCAATATTTCATTTTGTATGTTGTGCGACAAATAAATTTACCTCTTTTTTGTAATCGAATACTTCAGTATTTCGTCATTTTTTTGAACGAAGAATTATTAACTGTCGTAAGTTATCATTTATTCCACTTCCCTGCAGTGTCTGACTTTGATAAAAGTTTTAACAAAATAATTGCATTTTGGATTTTCTCCTCAGCAGATTTTTTTTAAAATTAAGTCACCAACATATTTTATTGAAGAAGGTATAATAATTACTCTGTCCAAAGCTGCTTTGGGACTTAAAGTACCTTCATGCTTGCAAAAGTCTTTGTTTTTGTCAGTTGCATTTTTCCAGTTTGTGAAACCCTCTTCAGTAAATGCCGTTTCATACTTTGTATCAACGCCGATATTTTTGGCTCTTATACACACATTGCAATACGCCTTATCATTGGCCCTCAAATTGTGCAGCCATGTCTACTGCTTGAACCAAGTTGATTGAAACGTTCTCTGAGTAATGGCTACACCCTTTCCAAATGATCGTTTTGGGAAAATATAATTGACAGGCTGGTTACATACATTTCCTTTACATTTTCATGACTGCAGTACACCGCCTGTATTCATTCAGTTTATTTAATAAATAACCAATTTGTGTTTTGCATCAATTACAAGACTTTAATTCCAGCTGTTAACAAAATAAAGATATAACTACAAGTTAGATTGATTATTTGTGAAATTAACTGTGAATTAACTGAGATATACTGTGAAATTGTTAAAGATTTAATAATCAAAGTACACAACAATAGTTAATAGTAAACTTCCGTCTGAATGTATAACCAAACCCTCAGCAAGGTGACTAATGTGTAAAGTACGGAAAACTATACAAGGTTAATATCATCAGAATTGGGTTATTGAAGCTAAACAAATGTGACAATCTGTATTTGTTAATACACATATGTAATATAAATAAATTAGTTACTGTAGTTTTTCCAACAATATAACATTACAAGTTTATTTCAGTTAAGTATTAATTGAAGCACTTTCATATAATATAGATTTTATATTTATGCTGATGAAATAGTAGTCAGATATTTAGAAGGGTCGACAATCGCATCTCAAACGGAATATAATCAATATAATGTTTAGCATACAGTACAATATTGTATATTTATATTTACTCGTCATATTATTCGTTTTATATACGAAAATTGATTATTATTGATGTGATATTTTGTACCAATTATAATACTTAATTATGGTGACGTGTATGCAACAAAAAAGAGCAGCTGTTAAAAGATACATTGTTAATTTTTTTATCCAATTTTGACTATAAGTCTAGATAGAAATATCCGCCTAAAATTATTTTTAAACTTCAGTAAAAGCTGTTAAAACTGCGTTTGGCATCGTATCAGTATAAATGAATAATATTAAACATCTACGGGGTATATAAATTGAATACCACTTATTTGAAATTTGTTTAGTAATTAATAAAATAATAAAAATCACTTTAATGCGTGCTGTTAAATGTGATAATTATAAGTTAACGATACCTTTTTGACGTTAACTTGTTTATCTTTTGTTTGCACAACAGTCTATTTATTTTGTCTTTTTTTTACACTTATACATTTGGCTTTATTAAATTCTGTTGAAATATCTGTACAATTTTAATGACTGACAAACGTCAAATTTATCAATTTAAAATGTTTAAAATATATATAATTTTTGGAACGATTATTCACATTGCACTGTATTGTTTTAAGAATTGTTGTTCGGTAAAAAAAACAAATTACACCTTATATTTCGGTGTCGCTGATGACTGAAATAGGCTATAGGAACAATTAACAACAAATTAAGTTCATAGTTATTAAATAATTTACATCGCTTTCTAGTTCAGTACAAGAGGAAACTATTATAGATTTCATTAATACAGAATGTATACATTTAAAACAATGTCTACCCTTATAATAGTTTTATGTGAATACCAGCTCTTCCAAATATCAAAATAAAAATTTACGTTTCAGTTATACAGTATAAGTCTACAGTTCTGCCTTTATATGTTCATTCCTGTTTACAATTCCAGTTGTGCACTGCTCCACATGCAAACATAATATTACACTAACCTATAAGTGAAATGTTAGGTCAATGAATACCGTGATGGACAATAAATATCAAAGATGTTGATCTTTTCAATTGTTATATTAACAAAATAAAGGATCAATTAATGAAGAAAAAGAAATAAATCAGAGAAATGACATTTCCAAAAATTCATAATATGTTATGTATAAAATAATTAATTAATAAATTTATAAATAGAAAGTCATACGGAGATACACTTTTTATTGGAAGTTATATCATTTATAAAAATATGTAACCTTTTAAAGGTAACATTTTTCAGAAAGACAATAAAAAATAAAGAAATCACGATTCAAAACTTACATTCATATATTTTTTTAGATATAATGACGAAAGAAATTATTTATTTCATGATATAATAAAATGAAAGACACACGATAGAATATGAATACCAATGTGCAGAGAAAAAATACACATTTTAAATAGAAGTTAATATAAAAAAATTAGTGAAATATATAAAAGAATACAAACAGACTTAGAACATGCAACGCTGATATAAGTGAAGCTCACAGATGGAGTTTCATTGAAAAAATTATATTTCAACGACATCAACGCTTTACAGTTTTCCTTAACAATTAAATATCTATGAATAAAAACACAGAATGACGGCATATCATTAATTCTGCGATATTTCAAAAATAGTTCAACTGTAAGATTTTAATGAAAAGTGTAGTTAAAGTTATAAAAATATCTAAAATAAACAATATATAAAAATGGAATTGCAGATAGGCTGAAACCGTTATATGAGAATAAAATGCAACATATTAATGACTTCATTGTAGCCCTTTTTGTCAGCAAGTAATATCATAATATGTTCAAAAAATACTCGTGTCATTTAATTTAAAAAAATATATATATTATTTATTTTTCATTACATGTTTAAATTATGTAAATACTTTATTATTACTTTAGTATGTAAAACAACACATACATAAACAAAATTTGGAACATAATTAATTTACGAGTAGTATTATTATAAACTGTAAACAATAATTAAAAGTATTAACCGTATATTGCCCAGCAATAACAAATTATAAATATAAAAACTACAAAAATAAGTTTAACATATAGATTCAAAATTATAACAAAAGTGTTAATTAACATTATCTGGAAAGTGTTTTACATTTTAAATGAAATAAATTTTAAACATGCTAAAGATTAAATAATGTAAGCATCGGTATAAAGTATTAACTGAATTTTAGACTTAGCGAAGTAGCCTATTTGAGAATTTAAACAACGCGTAATATATGTATGACTGTTAAGTGCATCCCATACTCGTGGATAGTGATGTTTTAGACTTACGATGTAGAATTGAATATTTAGTTGATGGGGAATACCTTCATCAGTACAAAAAAAGTTGACTTCATAGATACCATTATCATTAAACGTAGCAATCAAATGTAGCAATACAAGTATATGCTACATGACTTACTCATTAAATGCATATAATAATATAAAAACGATTAATAAACATTTTATTTTTAATTAGAAATCTAATTAAACTCACACGCACTCTTGATATAAGTGTTGCGTAGTGAATATCTTTTCCAGAATATGTTCACCTAGGCGGATGTGACGTTATCCAATGTATTAGTTAACAGTGAAATCTTGACTAAGCTGTTCTATGAGTAAATACCATAGACGTAAATCATTTTGAATCATGCCATTGTGTTTTATTATTGCCATTATATTAATGGATGATCACATTCCTTTCCATTCCCCAGTATTATAACAACAAAACAAATAAAAATTAAAAATAACCAAAAAATATCAATCGACTACAAGAAACAACATTTTACAATAATGGCGAGATAATTCACAGAAAAAAATACATTTAGGACCAAAAACTAGAAAAGTCAAACAAAAGGAAATTGTTATTATCAAAGTTCAAATATAATTTTTTTAATGTTCACAATTCAGACATAGCTTGTAACATAATGAATATACAAAACAGGCCTGGAGCGATAATATGGAAAGTAAAATTTGTGGATTTAAAAGGCAGCATGTCAAATCCAAAAAGCAGAAACATTACTAGGAACTGGGTGACCAAATCATAAAAAGAGACAAGTTAAACGAATGAAATTTATCATAAAGAAAAAGATGTGATATTGTAATTAATTTATTGCGTCATATATTCACAAGACTAAATGACATTATTTTATTATTTACATTTTTAAAATTTAATTATAAATTAAAAAGATTAAACTTTTTTTTCTCTTTTTGGAAAAGTAATATTTTACTAATAATATTATATTAAACGAGCAAGAAATAAAATATACAATTTTTACATACTAAAGTCACATATTATTGTATGTTTTAAAAAATATATAATTTAAAATAATAAAATTGAATATGAAAATATATTTGACAATAAATGTTAGTTATTTTGTACATTTGCATGTCGACTAATCGATTTAAATGGTTAAAATACGAAATTGTGATAGGACAGAATAAAAGAAATGAAGGAAAACAGTTCTAAAATAAGAATTCACTCTATCAATAAAAGAACAAAATAAGTAACAATAATAATAACAATAGAAGAATAGTGATATATATTTATTATTATTACGTCTTTTGTTCACTTTGCTTATTTCAACCTAAGGCGACAATCAATATTGATAGGGAAAGTACATAAGTATTTTTTCTAAAAATTTTAATTTTTTGATAGATAGATTTGATTCTAAACAATGAAATCATTCCTATATCCACAAAAGTGAAATCCCTTGGTGTTATAATTGACAGTTTGTTAACTTTTCAAAATTATATAGCAAATCTGAGTAAATCATCATTTTTTTAAATAAATCTGCGTATAAAATTCTTGATTTCATTGATGAAGACACACTGCTAAATGAGTTGTTAATTCGTTAGTAACATCAAAATTGGACTACTGCAATGCCATCCTGTATTCATCCACTATGCATTTATGCAATGGCATCCTGTATTCATCCACTATGCATTTATGCAATGCCATCCTGTCTTCCTCCACTATGCATTTATGCAATGGCATCCTGTATTCATCCACTATGCATTTATGCAATGTCATCCTGTATTGATCCACTATGCATTTATGCAATGTCATCCTGTTGATGGCTTGTGCATCTGGCTTGATGCAATTAATTTTGCCACAGCTGTGATTATATATGCAACATATTTACAATGAATATATAATATTTCAAGTTCAAATTGGATTTCCATTTTTTACATTGTTCT
>JAUZND010008126.1:0-10071 GCA_034780555.1 Coelogynopora nodosa | reverse complement strand
AAACTCCTAAATCACTAAACTCCTAAATCACTAAACTCCTAAATCACTAAACTCCTAAATCACTAAACTCTTAAATCACTAAATTCCTAAACTCTTAAATCCCTTAAATGTCTGATGAGTTTAGATTATCTTTTGGTAAACTTTCTTCCTCATAATGTTTTAATTCCTTATAATGTGCCGCTATATTGTACTCTTGTATCAGTCTTTTCATTTGAGACAAGCCTATTGGGTAGATAATTAATTTATATCGATTATCCGCTGCAAAGCGCATCAAGTCCAAAATATGTGAATTGAAAATTGGATCGCTATTATCATCGAAGAATTGACCTCTCTCATCCCAGGGCATTCCACGATTAGTTAGAAGTTCAAGTAAGATGCGTCCTTTAGCCCGACAGTATTTTGAAAATGCATTTATTGCAAGTAGTAGTATCTGCTTGCGCTCTTTTGTTGTATTTGATACTGGCGCTGGTGGTGGTGATTGCGCTGTTGGAGATGGTTAAGGGGATGCGACTTCTTGTAGCCCGTCTTCCTGCTCTTGTCTACGTCGGGCTTCCAGTAAATCATGAGCATGCATTTTAAGTGATTGATCTGGAGATAGATCTTTCCTAAAGAGTTGGTCATTCTCCCCTTTATACATCTAATTCAGAGCCTGCTTTTATAATAGCCTCAAATTTAACTTCACTTATGAGAATCATTTGTGCAAATGGTGACACGTTCATTTTGCAATATTAGCAGCCTTGTGTCGCTCATCTTCCTGTTTATAATGTTTTCCGGCTTGTTCCGCTTTCAAGTAGACATAACGTGACTTCTCATTTAGAAGAATTTGACTTCTCACTCTTAAATGGTAATGTGTCGTCTGATGTCGTACAATATCCTTGAAGACAGAGAATAAGAAATCTCGATTCTCCAGGAAACATTTGACGACCGAGGTGAATGATTTTGCTGGCATATCTCGGATTCTTAAACATGACCAGGTACTGAGTATTCTGTGATCGAGTATGTGTCTCCTTTCTGATCATAAGTAGATTTTGAGCAATATTAATGGCGAAGCAGGGTATGTGATCAACGTTCTTGTAAACAAAGCGCTTAGTGGCTGAGACGTTTTCTTCTTCTCCATCAAATCACCAAGTCCAACACAATCATGTGCTTTTAAAATATCAAATGACCATTGCAGGCCAATTTCATATTTTTTGATAAAACTGACAAGGTCAACTGGCGGCTTATAGTCTGTTCCTGTAAAACAATAAATAGTCTGGAGTAGCTCATCGAATAGCAGATGACGCGATCGTAGTAAATTCTCCACAAATGTAGTCTTTCCTGACATTGATGGTTCGGCAACACTCATACTGGCATTGTGCTTGAGTCAGTTATCCATGTTCGTTTTTACAATGTGTTCATGTAATTCTAGAATTATCTTCTTGTTTATAGGCATAAGTCTATAAACATGATACAGTATTCAATATATTTCATCTAATAATTCTGACACAATGGATTCATCAGAATTTGTCAATCGCAACGAGTATTTGATTGAAAGAGATGAAGAGGGGAATAAAGGAGGAAAATTCTTCTACAAGAAACTTTAAACGAAAATACAAGTATAAACACGTGGAGAGTTAAGAGTATGAAGAGGAAGAGTAGTACAGTCTGAAGTGGGAGCATCTGAGATTATGCAATTTGTGATGGATCTATGTGATATATGGATAGATTTATTTAGTTTAGTAGGCATATTTACATTTATGCTTTTTTTGGTTTTTGTCAGTTACTTTGATTTTTTTTCTTATTGTGGAAAAAAAGTTGATAACATAATTTGCAATGAAAAAATATTTTTTTCTTGTTCAATTAGTATATCATTTTAAATGAATTAAATCAATCACCGGGTAGCAGTTATGTATAATGATTTATTGTAAATAATAACATTATAATAATGTATTGTACATACTATATGAAATACTTTTTGTATTGGGTTGTATATATATAATTATAAAATCTATTACTGACCAATGTATAATATGACCTGATATACTGTAAACAACACTAAAAAGGATAGAGCGTTAATATAAAGCATAACTATTATAATTTATAGTCACTATCAAAATTTTAATTTCTATTTTGAAATGTCGCATTTAAAATAATTTATAATTACCTGAAATTTTCGACATTTGTCGTTTCATTTCTAAGCATGACCGCTGTCTGTCGTTGAGTGTCTACACTTTTGATATTTGACCGGATGAAATTGTTTAAATATATTTAAACACATAGTTCATTTTTATATTTTATATTATATAATTGTCTTGTGTTTTAGACAAATATGATCCATATATCCCAATGATCTAAGAACCTACTTGGAGCATGGGCGGTCCTGAAATAGTACCTCAATGCGGTTTTAGTAAATATAGGAAATGTCGGTAAAGTATAGAAATATAATTAGCAAAACTATTTTAAATAAATAGGTGTAGTAAGTGACAAATAGATAATAAAATAAAAGTAGGTGTTAAACTTCTGGCAGCCGTCAAAATACCCAACATTTTATAACTTCAGGAACTTTTATAATATAATTTACTCGGAAGCGTAAATTTTAATAAATATAATTATAATATTTCTATTCAATTTTTATTGAGTATCAATGTGTATTAGTATACTATAAGTATTTGGCATAGACATCGGAATCGGGTTTTATAAGTAATTGGCATAAGCATCGGTTTTTGTGGAATCAGCAGCGGTTTTAATCCATAGATGAAACGGGTGAAACTTAATTCAACATCATAATCGGTATCCCTCATTGACACTTTTATTTCGGTACGGAAATGGTTGAATTGTTGATTAAATTATCGTATGTGACTAAAATTGTAGTGTAATTCGCGTTTAAAATGTGTATTTTTTTTCTTAATTCACAAAATATAATATGTTAAAAACACCGATCTATTTGAAAACCGCTACTAGTTTATTATGATACTCGCGCTAGACAATTTGTTTATCGCCACTTTTCATGAGTATAACGCTTTTTTTGCTTCTTCCATTATATGTGTTTTACTGTGCAAAATGTATATTTAGCGATTGATTTGAAAAAATTCTAAAATTGTAATTGCTGATTCGGGATTAAAAAGTAGAATACTAAGTGTTGGGTAAAAAAAATAGAACATGGTCTTCTTGATTATATCTATATTATAGAATTTATATATTTAAAAAATAAAATATCATACATCAATTTGTTTAGTATGCGTTATAAATACATAATAAATAATTTATTTGTTTATTGCTAAATCCCTTGTTTTTTTAACGTAAATTATAATTTTGCAGCTGACAAACATTAATATCATTTTTTAAATTACGTAAGTGTACAGCTTTTGGATTAATTTTACCGTTACTTACATAATTAATATAACAATACCACTTTCGAATTAATTTACTTGAAATATTTATATTGGTGACCACCCAAAATTAAATCGGTTTTATTTCATTATAACACAAAAAAATATTATATCATTAAATTTAAAGAAGTAAAAATTATTTTAAAAATCTGTACTAATTTCAATTCACAAATTTTTAATTGAATCTGTGTTCAACAAATTATTTATGGGTAAATTTATACATATGTCCAAAAATGCAAGTATTATATTTATAACCATTAATTGTTTTACCTGAAAAATAATTAATTAAAATCATACTCTAATGTCTGGATGGGGTATACTATAAGCTTACTGCATGATCCGCACTAAGCATGGAATCCATGGAATATGGATAATATAAAAAAAATTGCCATCCCTAATTTATTATAAATTGATTTTTAAATTATTAATGAATTATTTAAAGTCTTTATTAAAGTCAAGGACCAATTTTTAATACAAGTTTTTGCTCTTTATACATATTATATAATTTTAAAAATATGTAATATAAATTATATTATAACATTAGTCATTATAATAGTTTTTAGTACAAAATTAATAAATAATATATTTTTGTTTGACTTGTACATCAACATTTTTAATGAAATATAAGCTGAGTAGTTTTTTTGAGAAGGTTAGGTAAATAAATAGTACAAAAATTAAAATGTGGCATGTGTGTCAGCATAATTACCACATATTCAACTGCAGATTCAAACTCAGATTCAGTTGTATTGTATATTAACAAGTATACTAATTCAAACAAATAATACAACTAATTATCAGATTAATTATAAATTCAACTGAAAAATTAAACTTTTTAAGCAACTTTTTATTCAGATTTAAAGCACTTTCAGATTTAAGTACTATTTCAAACAAATAATATGTAACTAATAATATTTAATCACAAATTCAACTGGAAATTCAGCTTTTTATAATAATTTAACTACAGATTCAGCCACAGATTTAACTACAAATGTATACTTATATTCAAGTGCTAATTATTATTAGTGCATAAATTTTACTGGAAAATTAGCTTAAAATTTTAATTCAAGTATTAATTTAAATGAATAATAAAACTAACTATATTCAACTTTAACTATTGTTCTACTCTATTTATTTTTAACTAGCTCCAATTATATTAATTTTAACTGGCTCCAATTCTTTTCTATTTATTTTTAAATATTTTCAATTTCATTTTATTTAATTCTAATTAACTCTGATTTCCCATTTTTTCAGTTTTTACTATGTTTTACCCTAACTAACTGCAATTCCACTCTATTCATTTATATATAACAGATAATTAAAATATTATTATTATTATTAAACTTAGTTAATATATATTTAGAGTTAAGATAAAATAGAGTAGAATTAGAGTTGGTTAGAATTTAATAGAGTGAAATTATAGTTAGTCATAGTTATATAAAGTGAAATCAGAGATATTTATAGTCAAATGGTATGGAATTGGAGATAGTTAAAGTAGAATAGAGTTGAAGCAGAGTTAGTTAAAGTTGAATAGATTGGAATACTAGTTAGTTAGAGCTGAATAAAGTGAAATTAAAGTTGAATAAGGTAGTTGTAGACCTACTGAAGTTGTTTAGATTTAAAAAGGAGAATTGAAGTTAGTTAGTGTATTATATAAGATATTTGCATTACTGATATGATCACTATATTTAGTGCACTTATTATGAGAATATAGGATGTGTAGTGGAATGGATTGCCTCATGTAGGTTCTTAAATCTACATGATCAACCATTATTGTTCAAAATATAATATTTACATTACATATCTATTTTAATAAAATTATATTACATTTTATCTAGTTTATAGCTGAGCAACCAGAACAGACTGGCCAATGTTCAGATAATTAGATTTCAGCCTATCTACTGAAATCATTTTGAGTTAACCACAATATAGTGTGTGTTTCAAATGATTTTTAGTTGAAAAAATTATACCATGATTTTTGCTTATGGCTCATATATAATTTTTAAGTAATTTAAAAAAATCATTTATTTGCTTTTTTTGACATTATAAAACATAAAGAAAGAATTTTAAACATCACCAGTATCAGTTTTAGAGTTAAGATGAGGAACATGTTGAGTAGTGGGGTAAACTTGGATAGACATATAAGTGGTGACATCAAAAAGCCTTTGATATTTACTAAAATAGAGTGTCTTATATAAAAATCTGGTCCTAAAATAGATTGGGTTACATCAGGTAGAATAAGGTATTAATATGACCACTTAAATTGATATGGTCCAAATTGGAGAGGTACACTTTGAATACCAAAACTGCAAATGTTGTTCCCAATAGTGGCTACAAGGATAAGGCTAAATATTTTGAATGAGTATCTGTACTCAACACTTGCAGAATGCTAACTTTTGGCATCCATATCTACCAAACAATGACAGCATGAATGGATGAATATAACACTCTTAAGAGTACTGGCTGATAGGGAGACTGCTGATGGCTAGCTTGTAAATTTTCCTGTGTGAAAATGCAGGGAGAGTGGCATTGATACATTAGGTTAGTTACATTAAACCAAGACAAAATATAACTGGGTCAAAATGTAACCAAGTAAAAACATAGGATCTAATTATAATGTTTATATAATTGCCAAAATCGGTATTATATGTAATAATAAATATATATTATTGATTTTTATAAATAATGAATAGTTAGTTAACATTTAAGATGAATATTATGTAGTTACAGTTTGGCTTACATATTTTTCCAGTTATGTTTTGTCTTGGTTACATTTTAACTGAAAACCAATAGAGTAATGACATTTTGAATTATTTTTTGTTCTTTACTCATGAAAATAGTGATCCAATTAAGCTTTATATTTTATATATATAGTAATTCACACACAAAAAAGCTATGGATACTAACATTGCTGGCAGGGATAAATATCCCTGAAATATTCTGATAACTGGGACATACTTTCAAAATAAACAAAAGACCATATCGTTTCATAAATTCAATGATAGAAGGTGTGTCTGTAATTTCAAATATAAGTTCATTTACATTTCAGATATTATAATAATTATAAGTATTATTATCTTAAACAGCCACAGTATTACATAATAATAAGATTTCAAAATTGAAACAAATTTCCTACAAAAAGAATGAAAAAGAATTATTAATTTTCCTCTTTATTTTTAATTTTATAGTGATTAGTAAAAACATATACGTTTTTAAGTTATTTGATATAAACCTTCAGGGTAATAGCTATTATGGAACAAACAGTTATTATTATAATTTATGGAGCGAATTTGTGGACCCTTTATTGTTTAATCCTAACTCATTAGTACATGAAATCAAAAATGCTCCCTTACCTCTCTCTAATATGCTATTTTTGTATGCCTAACATTCACAGAATATGTAACAGAATATAGATAATAGTATATTAATAATATTTTCCTGTTTTAGCCATTACATAACCAAATTAAGAAATCTTCGTAATTACTAATACTTGTGTTCCACTAATATTTTGCTTGACATGGTATTTTTAATTTAATATATTAATTTATGACTAATTATTTAATGAAGGTGTATTTTTTAAAACATATTGTGCTAACAAATTTGAAATCATCTTCATCCTCATTATCACAAGCTTATAGTTGATTGAACAAAACAGCTTTTCATTAAATAACATTCTCAGTGGATATACAATGTACGTTCATTATGGTACATTAATTATTATTTCAGTTTCAACAGTGGGCAATCAATAGTGCCCCACACCCCCCCTTCTTCTCTGAACCATGAACTTTTGCGGAGAACAGAAAAATAGAGGCTCAGGCCCCCAGCTTGGATCGAATGGTCGTCCAGCAGAGCTGGCCGCTGTGGAGGTTGTGGAAGATCTGGAGCATCCGGGATCCCTCCTCTCCACTCTGAATCGTCTGCGAACACGGTCGCTCTTCACTGATGCCATCCTTTGTGTTGGCCAGGAAGAGTTCCCCTGTCACAAGGCCGTGTTAGCTGCTAGTTCACCCTATTTTGAGGTGAGACATGGGTTGTGGTTGTTGTTGTAATATGTTTGCAAAGGAGATTGATTATTCGTGAAAATTGGCATTGCTAATTTGTGTTATTTTGAAAATATTTGAAAATGTTTATACAAGTGAGTTACATATATTTTTATTTTATCTGTAATCTTAATTAATAATATTTAAATTATTTATGTGAAACTGAAAGTCAAAGATCTAGTCACGACAATTCCAATTTGGTTGAATTATTTTTTAATTAGGAATCTGTCATCATTTTTCAATATAAAATATGTTTCAAATTAATAATTAAAACTATTTGTATACACATAATATCCATGTTGATTTATCTCTATTTGAGTGTAGTGTCTATAAAACGTAATTAATAGAATAAATGCTTTCTGTATTTGTCATATTGTCCTCACCCATGCGCAGAACACTAGTCGGCACCTCTAGTCTCCCTTTAACAAGGTTATTTTAAAAGGCGCGTATTCCAATTATCATTTTTTATGTTTATAAAAATGTTGATATTGCTAGTTGGACCTTGCCTTCTATAAATGTTTGGATCTGCGACTATCATGATACATGACGATGATACAATATCGATACATTGTATGGTATATTACCGTGTATTAATGATGTTGTTCTCAGTAAATGTTATAGCATTAGTAATTTAGTTTCTTTATTAATATTAAAAATGTGTTGTTGTGTGCCTAACTTGTTCTATATATTATAGTTTTGGAAAACCTGGAATAGTCAGAGAATTTTTCTAAGGAATTATGTGAGATTTTGATCTGACATGTTTTAGTAATGAAAAAAATATTGTTAATTTCTATATTTTTAGTTTTCTTTTTTAACATTTAACGCAGCTGAGAAAATTCTCATTAAAAACAAACTATTTAGAAAATGGTGTTTCTGTCATGCTCCGTTTTACACAGCTAAAGTAGTTTTAAAAATCAAGAAGATTCATTGTTTCTTGACATTCTTTTCTCATGTTTCAAAAGTATTGTTTTATAAAGCTACACCAAAACTGTTTGATTTTAAATAGCTGGGCTATTAGATGAAAATGGAAAAACATATATAAAGATTCGTATTTTTTAATTAAAATATTCGGTCAAAACAAAAAAATGCTTATTGCATTAACAATGACTATGGTATCTAAATGTGAGGCAAAAATTGTTGACTTCGTTGGTGCATTTCTCTCCCATATTTTTAGAATCAATTATTTAATTATTGTGTATCTATGCAAGTTTCTGTTTTTGACGATTTGTTTGCGGTTTTAATAAGTACTACTTGCAATCCGGTCGTCAGTAGGGAGACTAGGGAACCTGATGAGAACTGAATAGCTCGAAACCGATAGTGCTGTGTCTCTCTGTTGTTTGTACTGGCTCTGCGCTTAGTGCTGACTTATTGTACACTATTGGGCTCTATTCTAAAAATATACAAACACATTAAATATGTCCTGATTCTAATTTTGAACAAAACCGTTTTGAAGTCTCCCTTGTTGAATGCTTTAACGGATATTCATATGAATTGGTAAACTATTAGTATTGTGAGATGACAAATACCGCTTTATTTCTACGTGATACCATGGAATTGTTTGTGTATTGCATACTCAATACCGTACTGGTTAATGTTGCCTTTGCGAATTATGTTATATTTAGTTTTAATTTCACACTATTATTGTCAGCGTTCAACTTGACATATTAATATAGTCGATAATTCTTTTCAGATATAGAAACTCTTTTGAAATATTTTGTATAACCTATTTATTTTTGATCATCCGTATTTTTATTAATATACTCTGAAATACAGAACTGTATTCCATAATATATGTATGAATATGGCTTGAAAGGTGTATATGGTTATTTTTTATATAATCTTCCCTCACCTCTTCCTATTTTTTCTAACACGTTTCCCTTATTTTTGCTTTTATTTTTAATACTTCCCACCTTCGACTTTTTTCTTTCCCCACAGCAACGACTAGCCGTCCACCCACACTTACATCACACATGGTGTCGCTTAATAGTTTTGATATCAATCTAAAGGCGTGGGTCACTTCTGTCTACCTTTTTTCCCCTCCCCCACCCCAAAAGGCAATGTTCTCAGCGCCCTATCGCGAGCAGCAGGACTCCCGGGTGGTGATCGAGCACATCTCGGCCTGGACGATGAAGCGGCTGCTCGAGCTGGTCTACACCGGTCGTGTGGAGATGACCGTCTCCAATGTGCAGGACCTGCTGGCGGCCGGGCGACTGCTCGAGTATCCGGGGCTGGTGCGGGAGAGTGTACGCTTCATGCGGCGCCGACTGGACGTGACCAACTGTCTGGGCGTGGAGATGCTGGCCGACCTGTATGGGCTGGAGGATCTCAGGCTGGCCGCGAGGACCTTTGCCATCGAGAACTTCACCAGGTGGGGTTCAATTTCAAATGGACGTTATGTTGCATATACAAGCCAAATACAACACTGACTGGTATAAATGTAATGATAGCCTTTTATATCTAAATCAAATTTTAATACTTTTCTAAACTCGTATGCTTTGTTACCATCTTGATCAGTAGTTATTGAATATGGGAAGTGGGACGGTAGCGCGCTATCAAACTGGTTAAACACGCCGCTGAGGGTTTTAAGTCCCGCACCTTATTAAGTTTCTACTGTATCACTTTGGGTCAACTTCTACTTTCGGTCCGTTTTGGTTTTGTGTCCTGGA
>JAUZND010008125.1:0-10073 GCA_034780555.1 Coelogynopora nodosa | reverse complement strand
TAGATAAGTAAAATGGTACATTCAATATTATACACTAATATTGGTATAGAGCATATTAACAAATGTTCTTATATTTATTAAACTACAGTAGGATTCGCCTATATCATACTTTATTTTTCCACATTAAAATATATGATATAGGCGAACATATGCTATATGCAAACAAGCCTATTTTTAGTTATATACACTTATCATTATACATTGTATATATAACTATTATTAATTAAAAATATAAAACAATTTTTTGTCTTTTAGATAATATTTTATATAAGTAAAGTTTAATAATGCATATATATATAATGCAATGTTGTATTTATTGTATATATATTAACATAAATGTCAATATTGTGATGTTGAAAATAGACCTTATACAATATATTCAAATAAATTTGCATGATGGTACAACAAAACATGATATAAGCAAATTTATGATATTGAGGAATACAATATATGCAATTTTTTATATGTAAAAGATAGACATTTTTTCTGTACATTGAGAATATATGAAATATGTGAATACAAAATAGGCAAATCCTACTGTATGAAAATTGTATACTTTGTTCTATAATTTAAAAAAATTAATATATTTTATGTCAACTTTTATTTAACAATATATAACTAAATGTGCTATACTGATATAAAATATATATAAATAACAGTTCAGAATGGTAATCAAACACACAGTAAAATGTGTACAATGGAAAATAGCTGTGTGATAAATGTACACATGACAAAAACTGGTGTAAAATAGGTATGTAAGAAATGTACATAGAACAAAAACAGTTATGTGAGAAATGTACATTTCTGAAATACCAGTTTTGTTCTATGTACATTTCTCACATACCTGTTTTTGTCATATGTATGTACATTTATCTAATGGCTATGTTTTGTTGTACCATCACACAATTTATTGGAATATATTGTATAAGGTCTATTTTTTAACATTTATGTTAATACATATATTATAAATACATTGACATCGCATTATATATATATGTATAATTATACTTAAAATGAATAAATTTCAATAATTTAGTTAAACTTTACTTATAGAAAATATTATCTAAAAGACAAAAAAATGTATTTAAAAATATTTTAAATAACTGAAAATAGGCTTGTTTGCATATAGCATATGTTCGTCTATATCGTATATTTTAATGTGGAAAAATAAAGTATGATATAGGCAAATCCTATTGTAGTTTAATAAATACAAGAACCATTTAAAAGAACCATATAAAACCAAGAACCATTTTACTTATCTATACCATATTCCATCATGATTTAATCATTTATAAGCCAAAAGTCAATATTTACTAATTTTATGTGTAAGGTCTTTTAAATCTAATTTGTCCTGGTGAGTTTAAAAATAAATGAATACACTCATAATGATATAGAAAATATTTTAATTTTTTGAATTAGACAACAATGTATGCAATTTTAATAGTTTAACAAATTCACAAAAAAAAAAAAATTAGTGAACATCTAAAAATTGAATAACTTTATCATTTGTTGGAATAAGTTATAAATATAAAACTGAAAACTGATTTATTTTGCAATAAAATTATAGAAACCCATACAAAAATAGTTAAAAATGGCAAATTTGAGGTTCAGACTAACTTTGGGGAGATATAGTCCTAATCTGGTATGCAATAAGTTGATAATATTAAGTAGTAATGTTATGGACATAGTTAGTAATCAAATAATATAAAGAGTGATCACTTTTTTCTTGCCAGAAAAATACAGGTTCAGTCTAAAAAATGAGAATTTAGCTATAAATCAGATTTTTTATCATTTTTAGAAGCTTATATATTTTTTCTGGCATAAAATTAGTAAAAAGTAGCAGTAGTATATAGAAGCCTATGACTTATAATTATAATATTTTAAAAATTAGTAACTTATTATTTGCCAATAAAAAGTTAGAAAATCTCAAAAAGTCTATTTTGGCCTATTGCTGAAAAGTATGTGCATTTTATGGTCTGACCACTTGGACTTGAGAAAGCCATAACTTTTGAATAAAACAAGTTAGAACACTAATATTTCAGATTTGGTGTATTGACATTGTAGGTTAACAAATTTAGTAATATTTAAAAAAATTAAAGACTGACCCACAAAATCATACATAAATTTGTTGAATTATAATGAAATGACCCATGATATGACTAATTATTTGTTATATATGTTATATAACTAAAACACTGTTCAACTTTCATATTTTAGTTATTTTATTTAATCTTCATAAATGTTAGTTTTCATGCTTATATTCTGTGACTAATGTGACATTAAAATCGTGACTAACGTGACTTAAATGTTTATTCTTATATACAATTAGTAATTATTGATAATAAACATATTTATTAAAGGAAATGTATATTTTACAATTAATTTAACACCTAAATCATCTATTATGATTGTAGTTATTAGTATAAATTAAAATATTTAATATATGGAAAATGAACATTTTACAAGTGTTTATCAAAATAATATACATTTTTTAGAAAATTGTTGTTGATATTATAATATGAATATAGTCAGCATGATATATTACAGAATTATTATACAGAAGTATGATGTATACTGTACATGATTAAAATGATAATGATAAGTATATGATGCACAAGTAAAATGTATTGATTATAGAAGTATTAGTTAATAATGAAAGAACCACAATCAGAAAATGTGTAGTGTCCTCTACGTAATATATTAGGAGGTTTCATTTTTTTGAACAATTTGATCAAAAGAAAATTCTGTTTTATCTTCAAAAGTAGCCATAGGGGTAAATGTATTATGACACTCTGCATTGTGCATAAAAAGCCCTTCAAATTCATAATTGCCAAATATTTTTCTAATTGTACAAATGTACAGTATTGTTTTGTAATTGTTCCACAATCCACAGTAACATAATCACCAATCTTGATCTCTCCAAGTTTTATCTTGCATTCTTTGTTCTTATTGACAATTCTTGAAGTAATTCTAAAAAAAATAGAATTCAGTAATTATTATATATTAATAGTTTAATATGTACCTACTTATATTTGATATAAAATCAATATTAATATCAGCAAATTGATTTTAACTTAGGTTTATCTTGTAGAATAACCTCTTCATCAATATTATTGTCATCACTGGTTGATCTAAAAAAAGAAATAGTTATATTTTAATCAAACAATAAATAGCAATACTTTTGTATTGTAGGTTAACATTTTTTTAAATACTTTAATTAACTCTTTTTTTTCAGATATAAATGTTACTTACAATACTTCAGATGTGTATTTCTTTGTAATCAGTGCATTATCAGAAAATCCAATATAATGTAACTTGAAAATTCCTTTGATAACAGGAGCATCATTAAATAGTTGATTCAGATCCAACTCCTCTGATTTTGCATGAACTGTCTCTGATGACATTAATTTAACTGAGATTTTTGAGGTGTCCTTCACTGCCACAGAAAGTTCAAGGACATTATTTATTACACACTTTCAATTTCTAACTTTTTCAGAGGTTAAAATTCCAACTGAGACTGAAACCATATTTTTCGGACAGTTTTTTCATTGCTGCTATGGTAAACCGATTTTTGAACTGATTAACTGGTCCATCAGTTCAAATCTTCACATTTTCAATACCCTCAGACATTTTAGTAAGATTCTTCTCTAAAAATACTACAGATGATACTTATCATTACGTGGAAGTATTTTACAATATTAATAATTATATTTGCAAATTCTCACTAGAGTGCAAGTTGTGAAATTTTTTTCTCAATGGTCAGAAAGGATGCCTTAGACCAAAAAAATTCTCTACTACTGGAAACCACAGAATCAATCATTGTGGTAAAATGCAAACCTGCAGATTTCTCGATAATGTAACAAAACTCTTGTCATTTCCAAAAACTAAAAATTGTTTATTATGAATATCTCACTTTGGATTATTACTTTGCATTTTTTTTGACCACTTGATTAGATTTTGTTGGTCGCACTAAACATGTATGTTTTTAAAGTACATATAATATTGAGGCATCAGATTCTTCTGCGTTTTTGAGACTGAAAGACCATTATCATATTTCTTCTTGATATGCAATAAAAAATTACCCACCCAAAGTTGTTAATTCAAGTATGTTTTAGACCTTTTTACTTTCCAAATACAAAAGGTTGCCCTAAATTGTGACTTCTTTTAATCGTTTTTTATCTAAAAATGTTTGGTGTTGTGCAGCTTTGTAATTATTATAGGTTGGTTGCTTGATCTGCTCTCAACCATTATTTTCAGGGTTTTCAATGTATTCTCAATCACATGTCTCAGTATTATTAACACTAGCCCTAATTATGGTTGCGTGAGCCTGAATGCCAAAAATCTTATTTCTTTTATAGAACAGGGTAGGAATATTCAAATCGTTTCAAAACTTCAGAACAGATAGCTATAGTGATGATAAACAATCCCTGAAAAAAAATCCGATCTGATAAGTAGTATGGGAATGGGGTGGACTGGAGCAAAATAAGCTATATCCTATACTACTGAAGGGTTAGGGTTAACATTTTCAGGAAAGAGTCCTCTTATACTAAGGAGTCATATGCCCCAATTTTTTTTTGAAAATAACCCTATAAATAAAAAAGCTATTCAAAATCAAAGTTAACCTAGTGCACTAGTGGTAGGTTTACCAGAAAAAAACTGCAGAAGTTTGAGATTAGGAATTATAGTAAAAATAGTTATATAAGTATTAGAATATATTATAAATAAATTTCTAACGTAGAATTGGCTGAAAATCACGAATCCGTTGACAGAATTGAAAAATAAATTATCGTTTTCTGTACAGGGGGGTCAACAGTGTACGCAAACTATATTAAAATGATTTATATTTATTCTTTAATATTTTTTCTGATATTTGGCAGGATGATTAAGTAGACAATTATCTATAATCTGACCAAAAATAAACACAATCGGTTTTAAATTGAACGAGTATGGCCCAAAACAAATTTTGGTACATTTGGGGTACCCCCCATACATATCTGATAAAATTTTAGACCTCCGATTTTGAGTTAGGTATTTAAAAAGTTGCACTACGCGATTATTTACTCAACTGTGAAAACCGCATCACAATCCGACTCTTGGTTCTAGAATTATAAGTTTTAGTGGTCCATTGGGCCATATTGGACCCCCCCTAACAGTAAAAGCTTAATAGAGCAAGAAGTAAACATCCGATTGCAACGTATGGCACATGAATGGATAGCCCTACGCAAACCGGTCTCGATAGCATGCTGGATTAAGTCCTGTGGGCCACAGGAACCAAAACAGTTTCTACAGGCCGGTGCAGGGGGACCCCGCAGAGCGATTTTTCATTTTAAAGTATTTTTATACCTAAAATTGAACGGGGAATCCAATGGTATCAATTACAATTCAATCGGATGTTTACAGAGATATGCCATTTTAAATTTGGGGTCGATTTTTGGCCCATTTGGGTCATATTCCTATCTATTAACTGCTGTAACTCTTTCAATTTTAAACCGACTACTCTGATTGTTTAACATAATATAGCAAACATATTATTGTTTCATGTATTAAAATTACAGATTAATCGAACAAAATCCCATTCCTTAACATCCCCTAACACTAAGCATAAAAAAACGACAAAAAATGAGATTTTTCCTATCTATTTACATGTAAAAAATATTATTTTAAAACTGCTGTAACTCTTTCAATTTTAAACCAATCACTCTAATTTTTTAACATAATATAGCCCAAATATAATTGTTTAATGTATTAAAAGTACAGATCAATCTAACAAATTCCCAGCCGACAAAATCCCCTAAGCCAAAAAAACCGGCCAAAAAGATTTTTCCTATCTATTTACATGTAAAAAATATTATTTTAAAACTGCTGTAATTCTTTCAATTTTAAACCTATGACTGATATTTGAACATAATATAGCCCTAGTATCATTGTTTAATGTATTAAAATTACATTCAAAACTAAGCCTAATTGCAAAAGTTTTAAAAATATATAGTTTTTTATAACCAAAATAAAAAAACAAAAAAACAACATAGCGTCAAAATGCATAAAATCATATATAAAGCCTACATGCAAAAGTTTAAAAAAAATTCTATTTAAAAAAAATTATAACCAAAACAATTTTTTTGCAAAAAAAACATGACCTCAAAATGCTTAGAATTATCAATAAAGTCTACATGCTTAATTAAAAAAAATCCAAAAAATACCCATTTTTGAAAAAGGTTAACTTTTTGAGCAGCTGCAATGCTATTGACATAAAGCGGCTTTAGTATGTATTCTATCTGAATAATATCAAATTATTGTTTACTTTTGCTATAAGCTTTAGTAGCTCAGCGGTTAGCATTGTAGACTAGTTATCTTATTATCCCTGGTTCAAATCCGAGTGAGATTTGTTTTCTTAAATTTTATGAAAACTTATTTTATTTAACAATTTTACTAATTTTTAAAAAAATTCCGAAAATGTTATATAGATTAGTAAAGAGGATGTAATACTTTTATTTTTGATAAAATATATACTTCGCAAACGGTCCAGATGGCAAGCGAATTTATCATTTATTCATTTCACTCGATTTATCGACCTTATTTTTTTTTAATGGAGTTAGGAATAAAAAAGAACATTTTAAGATTGTTAAAAACATTGGTAGAGTTTTTAATATTAATTTATTTTCATCGTTCGCATGGTTAGCGAATTTATCATTATTTTCGTCCATAAGGTAATCTTAGAAAACAAATATATTTCACATGTTATTTTACCAACAACTTTAAATACGGGAAAATTACAATAAATAGTAAAATAGTAAATACAGGAGAATAAATAATAATTACAATAAACAGTAAAATTGACTTAAATAATAATTACGATAAAAACTATAATGTACAAACAGTTTTTAAATGTTGTTTTAATTCAATTAGTTATTTTCTATTTTTGTAATTTTAATTTATAGTAGGAGTGCATTTATTCGCTTACCGTCGGGGAGATATGTCCAGACGGTTCGCGAACCGTCAGTTTTTTTCCGACGGTTTGGGAAATTCGCTTTCCATCTGGACAGTTCGCGAACCATCGGAATTCGCTTACCATCGCCAACACCACTCTCAACAACAACTGCACTATAGGGAAATGAAGGAGGCTGAGAATCACCATCAATTAAGGTATGAAGAGTTTAACTATTTTGAGGATATTAGCAGGAAAGTACAAAGAGTGGAGGAAAATGAGAATTTGTTTCAGGATGCAGGCAGGTTTACTGAGGAGGCATAATTAACTGGGGACAACACAACTGTAAACATCTGGATATGTTGCCATGCAGTCAACTTATGCAAATAAACAAAGGTGCCAGGGAGAAAACTGCAAATTGAAGCCCCAGATGGTTGTCAATATATGATTTCTGCATCAGTGCAGTGAGACTATATCCAGAATACTTCATTCTATATTTTAGATTCATGACTACTGTCACTGAAGATAAAAATGTATACAGGGATTTATTATTTTCTCTCTTAGGTGTACATCATTGGACCAATAGCTCAAAAGTGCATGTTTTAAATCCACAAAATGTTGCCTTTGAAGAGTTGTACTAATGAAGGAAATGAAGTAAAGCAACAACTTGTCAATCAATTCTGGCGTCAAGAAAAGAAATTTAAACTGCACATGCATTTGACAACTGAAAGTCTATATGTGTTTATTTCAAAGCAAAACAAACCTTCCTCAATATTCTTGCTTGTGATCTCAGTTTATTGCTCATGAATATCACATGAACATTTGAAATGGTTTAATCTGGAGGATGCTGATTTGTGGCTTGGTAACAAACAGATCTGGTACAGTAAGGGGCCATGCACATAGTATGTACACCCTATTTCAGCATTTTAGACTACCCTCTCTCCCCTGTATGCTTGAGTATTTTTTTGGCTGACCCCCACCCCCCTGTATGAGCATAAGCCTCTATAAAATGTAGTATACACAGTATACTATTTGAAAACCAAAGCTGGGACAACAATGACAAAAGAATGTTTTATTAATTCTACAGATATGTTAAAAAGTACATGTATGAAAAGTATGTAATAAAGTACCTACATTAAAGTATGAAAAATATATAAAAAGTATATAAAGTATATTATACACATAGTACAAGACAGGGGCGAATCAGGATTTTCTCCTATGGGTGGGGGTTGGAAATTAATAAAAACAATCTCTGGGGGGCTAAGGTATGCAGTGAGTATATAGCCTCTAAGTTGGCACCTAGTCCCAAAGATTTAAGCTTGTAATATCTAAAATGCATTTAAAAATATCTAAATCAATTTATTTTAAAGTTATATACACTTAATAAATCGTATGTATACTTCAAAACATTACTGATATATATATTGTCTAGTTATATATTTGAGGCCTATATTCTTAGCTGGGTAATTATATAAAATCATATATTCTTGGCATAGTTTGTTAATAGTTTTACTAATGCTAATTAATGTTTTGTTTAAATCCCCCTTGGATCCGCCACTGCATGACAAGTCTAACAAAGGTGCAGAAAAATGAAGATATTCAAAACAGCCAATATTTTAATTAATTTCCTATTGGATCAGACATCTTAGAATGGCGGAAATTTTCTGAATTCAGAAAATTTGGAGCTGATTTCCATAATCCCTGAGATCAGCACAAATGTGCAATAAAATTAAGACACAATAGGTGGTGGGGGTACACACTTCCATGAATGCAGATGAAGTTTTTATTAAATTTAAATATTTAACTCATTATTAATTGATGTTTTTTCTATTTTAGAGCAGTACAATGAAATTTGGTACACATTACAGCAACATATTTTATTGACAGTAAAATACTCGATTCTATTTTCATTATTTATTATTATAAGGGCAGAGCATATTCAATGTAACGTTTTAATATGTTTTTAGAATGATATGGAAAAAAATTAGTTATAAAGTAGTCCCAAAGTGTGTGCAGCTTGCAAAGAATTATGAGCAATATCTTTTGTGCCATTCTCTAATGATTTAGAGCATCACATGCATTTTCAGAACTTTTTTATGCAGCGCTATTATGCCTGTTATATAAATCAGTGATGTTTTCCTTCTAAGCTAAACTTTATGAATGTTAGTTATGGTGAATAATTTTATTCACACATCATTTGTTACTCTTCGCCATAATGATCAATTATTATATTTAAATGATTAATTGTTATTTACTGAAGGCAACTAGTCATTAGTTTTATTCACCATCGCCCAGATAACTGTAGATAAGATGGTAAAGGCTGCTAAGGGCTGGATGACCAAGTATTAGTTTTAAATTACAATGTTCTTTATAACAATTGTTTGTTTCATATTAAATATATTTTGTGTTAATAATGATTATTAGATGTATATAATTTTGAAAATGTTTTTCCTTATGTTATATGGTTATTTATTGTAAGTCAATTTGATATAATTTATCATCTTTATTATTAAAAATAATATTCCACACAAATAATTATATAAATAATGGTAATTAATATGTCTTTTTAATAAATACATATTTTAATAATTTTTGTTTTCAACATCTAATATTGATTATAATATATTATGAACATTTAAAATATTACAATATATTAAATATATTTTTTATTGCCACTGAACAATAGTATCACAAAGTAATTAATGAAACTGACATTTTAAGCATCACATGACTAAAATAAATTGTTATTGGTTGTCTCATAAGTTCCAAATATTTAGAAGTGTTGTGTTGATGTAACTTGGTGGAAACATTAAAATAAATAACTTTATTTCATGTTTACATTTTGATTAACTGTTTTGCTGTATTTACGATTTACTTAGTATAAGTTTGGTGTTGCTCGAACATGTAGGAGATTAAAAGTTATATCTGCTTGAAGACAGTGAAACCAATTACTCAAATTACCTTAATTACAATTATGAATGCATTTTTGAAATGGCTCTGTTGGATTTGGGGTCTCAAACATTCATGGTTCCTACAATTCACAAATTGCCTTATTTCTAAAAACGCATATTATCATTAAAATGTTTGACCATTCTCAACATCTTTATATTGCTATTAATAATTACACTAAAAAAGCCTTCTGGTGCTC
>JAUZND010008123.1:0-10074 GCA_034780555.1 Coelogynopora nodosa | reverse complement strand
ATTAATCATTAATAAATGATATAATAATATAAGAAGATATATGATATATCAGATTTGAAATCGGAAGAAAAGAATACAATTATATGATAATGATTGTCAATTATCAATTGATAAATACAGTTTTCAACAAGAGGGAAATACATTTATTTTAAACATTATTCTCAATACTAATAATGTAGATAAATAAAACGGGTAGAAAAAGTAAACAAAAGTTGTGTATAAAATAAATCAGACAAAATTATGCGAACAATTTGAAATAATGCTCAAGTCAATATAATGACTAAAGAGAATGTAATGGAACATCTATCTACGGCCGTCAATAGGAAGTTCATTGACATAGAACAGAAAGAGACGGAAACAGCACACTAAAATGATTCAAAATACTTTATACTCTTCAAATAGCAAAACTATTTTTAGTTTACATATGATGCTTTTAATACCACTCCTTTTTCAAACTAAGATACGTGGTAGAAAAACATTATTTTATAAGTTAAACTCCGCCAAATTAGGTAGGTATGAACAATTTTAGAGCAACAAAACAGTATTATCGGATTAATAGTGAAAAAAACAAACCAACAAGCATACTATTAGTAGAACTCAAAACATAATTGTACAGTTTCAAACATTTGGACATACTTTACATTAGGATTTGTTATATTCAATCTACAAACTCTTAAAAATTGATTAAAATAGAAATTAGAATTTAAGTTTTAAATATTATAGTTCTGTCATAATAGATCAAATCGGATTTTACATAAACGATGTATAACAGTGGTTAATATTGTATTAAAAATGAATTATATTTAATTATTGAAAATGTATTTCATTTATAAAAAAACTATAATTTACAGGCAACTTTAATTTTCAAACTTTAATATAACTTATAACACGTATAGTAAATATTAATTAAACCTCCTGACCCGTATAGAATTTCAAAATTAACTCAGCAGCATTAAAATGTCCATTGTGTAAATGTAACCCACCACAGACGGAGTAACCGATGTGCGTAGGGTTCACCACAGCTCAATAAAATATAATTATTATACAGTCTGCTATACTCTCTACAATGAAAAAAATACTACTCAATGACACCGCACTGTCTTGTTACCGCGACTACGAGATGACTATTGTGTTGATATGCAACATTAGACGGAGTAAAACATAGTTGAGTGTCAGCTATAGTAGTTACGGATTTTAATTATAGTCTATGTTAATCACAATTGTTTTCGTTGAATGAACTCAATTAAGGAAATTTATATTAATACTCTATTTAAATCACGTAAATAACATATCACATGTTACCATATTTATATAAAAAATAATATATTATCACATTTGTAAATAAAAATACAGTATAAACATTTTAGAAAGGTAAACTAAAAGTATGGTTAAGATGGAAGTACTGAAAGGTGGTAATAAGGTTAGCGTTAATATATTGTAAATGATATCTCAATATTTTATAATTTCCAGATATATGTATTATTAATTTTAAACAATTAATTTAATAAATATAAACATTTTGCCACCTTTATCGCAATATACAGTATACATATATCAGAATAAACGATAATTTTTTTAATTATAGTTGTACCTTTTTAAAACTAGACAAGTAAATGAGGTAAACATATAGTACATATGTAACTCTAGGTTTATAATCTTTTCTAAAATAAAGTTGCAATATAAATATTACAATGCAAAATATTGTGTATATAAGTGCAAAAATCGTAAAATTGTTCAATACCAAAAGATTTTATAGACTTCTTCATAACTACATGAACAGCAAAGACTTGTTAAATAATTAGTATCTCAATGGTGAATTTACAAGATTATAATTTATCCCGTTAAAATAGTTATCTATATATTTATTTCCAGTTTATTTAAATAAACAAATAAAAAACATATGAAAGAGTACTACCTTATACTCTATAATATACAAAAAACAATATGAACCAAAAGCCACATAAAAAATTTGACAGTTTTATAAATAATTTGATGTAATGTAGACATATTCATAAATTTTATAATTAATATATATTTTTAAATAAGCTAAATTGTTCGTGAATAGTAAATTGTAGATCAAAAATGTGTGAGCAATGCTCTACTTTGTTTTAAATATATAAAAGCACACAAAAATTAGACGCTTAAAAAGCAAATTATAAAGCTGTAAGGCTTTATTTCAAAGGCAAATTGGAAAAAAAACTTACTCTAACCATTCCTTTTGATAACCCAACTGCCCAGTATTGTTTATCAAGTGTGAGCCGAACTACTAATGGTTCCTCTTCACCAAAAGAACTGTAAAATAAAGATGTGAATAAATACTATTTAAATTAATATGCATCTCTGATCCAGTATGAATATGTATACAAAAACGTTTAAATAAGTATATATTTTATTTGTACATGTTTAAATAATATGTCATTAGTATGAGATGAATTTAATATATAAAACTAAATATTGGGTGATTGTAAAAAGCTATATTATTTATAGTTACGTTAATTAATTACACTAAGTTAATTAATATTAAGAATGAAACAAATTATTTTTATATTATTAAACATTGTTATCGTTTTAATATTAAATAATATAAATGTTAAAATTATACCACATAAATTAATACAATACATTTTATGGATATATTAACATGTTGGTTTTACATTAATATATAACCAGTAACCAATAAAAAAAAAAAATTAAAAAAAACTAATTATGAAATATTTAATCATACAAAATTTAAAAATAAATGCATAGAATAACCAGTAAATGTACATTTAGTTACTGTTTAAAATAATATATGTATTTATTAATATATTTAGTGAAGCATATATATTAAACGAGTTTAGTAAGATATATTAAAAATTTTAGTGTATAATAGAATGATGTTCCTAAAAATGATTGAAATGGTGGTCTAATAACTTGTAATAAAATTAAAAAATACAATATCGATATATACATTATATATAATATGTCATATATGCTTGTATCAATATAAAAAAGTAATTAGTTTTTGTAAATGTTTAAAAGTAGATTTAGACTTTTTAGTTGAATATTAATAAATATAATAATGTAATTAATAATATCAAAAAACTATTATAGTATTATTAATCAAAACATGTAAAAGCTATGGTAGTGAATAACATTATTTAAAGCATATTAAAAGAAGTATTAGTTGGCTAACCTAATATATTAACTAACTAGCTGCGAAAATATATAAAGCAGTTTAAAGGTGTCATCTGACTATTGTGATTGTCCAATTATTCTATGTCTCATTACTTTGCATACCTATTGCGTAATGTTATCAATTGTGTTTACTTATTACCCTTTTAATATATTTAGTAAATTTTTAAACATAATTTTAATTTTATAAGAATCGAAAAATATGTGCTATTTTTAAATAAAGATTATTGCATAAACATATTAAATAAATTACAAAAATTTAGCAAATAGCATATATATATATCTTAATCAACAACTTTTTGCAGATGAAGTATGCATTATATAATATTATTGCCAAGTAACTGAATATTTTCACTTCTACATACCAGAGTTGGCAGTTAACCCCCAGCTTAATTAGAAGTTAGCTTAACTGCTAGTTCTACACCAAGGAAAATGCAATGTAAATACCTAGTTATATAAATATATAATCTAGTATTTTACAACATATTTGTTAAAATTAAAAGTTTATAAAAAATATATAAATACAAAGAAAGGCAGAAAGATATAGTTTACTGCTTCATTGACTATAGCGAAGCTTTTGGTTGCATCAACCATGGTAGACTTTGGAACAATCTTATATCAATGGGAGCAACCACATATCTTGTTTATCTCCTTTCAAATCTTTGTCAACAACAAAAGGGAACTGTCAGAACTGATCATGGCGACACAAATTGGTTCAACATTAGAAAAGGCCTGTATTTTGTCACCAAAGTCTTTTCAATCTCTGCACAGAAATGATACTATGAAAGACACTTCACAACCTAGAAGTAGGTTCACATATCGGTGGTATTTGCACTAACAACCTCAGATATGCAGACAACACAATGCATGCAACAGATATAAAAAAAAATACTTTCAACTGTTAAAAAAGAAAGTAAAAAAGTTGGTCTCCTTCTCAACATTAAAAATACTAAAATAATATGCAACTTCCAAATAAACGAATTTCTTCTAGAAGATATCGCCATTGAAATATGGTTAAAAAATAAATAAAAACAACACAAGCTCTCAAGAAATAGACAGGCATTTATCTTTGGGAAGAACAGCAATGACCAAGCTCTATAACATTTGGAAAGACACAAACATACCCATACAGATTTTAAATACAAGCACTAATTTTCTAATTGCAACTTATGTCTCTTAAACATGGACAACAACCCTCAAAAACTGCAAGCACATCCAAGCATTTGAACTGTGAACTGAAAGGAAAACAAACAATTTCATTCTAAACAAAGTTGGTAATCCACACCCATTTGATGCCCTTATTCTATGCCAGAAACTAATCTATGCTGGACATGTTATTCATTCAAATAACAGTTTAGAAACCCTGCATAAGATGGTGGAATTACATTAAAAGCGATTTACAATATGAATACAGACAAGGTCTGCGAGATGTCATGGGACAGGTCCAAGTGGTGGAAAATGTCACATGGAGAGTCAAGAGTAATCCTCGACTCGGTGACATATAGATTTAGTGTAATTCAGTTTTAATCAGTCAACTAAAATACTTCAATAAAGAAACTATTATTTATATGTGCATACAAAGAAAATATATTGTCAATAAAGTTAGTTGGTTAGTATATCATTTTATCGTATATCCAAAGTTTGAATTATGAATAGAAATATTTTTGAATGTATACTAAACCATATTATATTGAAATGGATGAAGCAAGTGATAATAGAGATGATGATTTTTACGAAAATACTGGAGTTGACATTTTACATATTTCAGATGAATCCTCAGAGGAAGAAATCGAAGTGAAGAAGATGGTTTTGGCTTTATTGGTTGCATGAATAGTGATCTTATTCATGATCATGTAATAGCAATATATTCCATGTATATAGACTGTTTGTTATGTAGCCTACTCAAATGTTAGTATTTCATAGAGTAGATTTCATACCATACAGTACAATTAAGGGTACAATGTGTAATAAGTTTAAATACATACATATGAGATAATGAATATTACATAAATAAAATATTTATTTGTGATAATAGGTAGTATATATATGCTATAGGGACTTACCTATATACATACATAATTATATAAATAGGTAAATCACTAATATAGCATATAATTACATTTCATGAGTTTTTTAATATTTTATACATACAATTCAACCCTCACTAATCCATATGACTCCATTCCAAGCCAAATTTACAGATAAACAAGGTTTATGGATAATTGAGGGTACCCAATTTGAGACAATAGATATTTCAATGTAATTAAAAAATGAATACAAAAATGTTAACTCTTTTGTATATTATATTCGTTTGACTCCATCTCATTGCCTTTACTTACTACATTGATTGATTTTTAATTTTGTTTAATCTACAATATAATGACAGACAGTAAGTCTTCTCATATTATTACACACAAACTATTTACAGATAATCGAGGGTATTTACTATGTAAACAGAACAGTTTATTACCAATAAATGCAATTGAAAGGAGATAGTGTAGTTTGCAGATAATTTGGGGAATTTATAGGCCAATATATTGAGGGAAAATCATTCCCACTAAAATATTTACAGAAGTGAGGTTTTACAGATATTCGAGGATATGGATAAGTGAGGGTTGACTATAATTATTAAATCAGTATACATTTGTTATACTCATTTGCTCAATTTATGTGCCTATTTTGGCTTTATATGTATACATATAGATTTAATCCAAAATAAAATACAAGGTAAACATTCAGTATCATGTGTATGAATATGATACTATAAATATTATACATGGATTACACTGGCCTACAGTAAGATTATTATTTCAAAAGGTGTAGAGCTTCTCAGCAATTTTGATATAATTATGGTATGCTGAATTGAAAAATGTAATTCATTTAGCTAAATCAGGTCAAGTTTTTGCTAAATTGATTCTTTGAAATTTGTCTATCAATTTTTTTTTGGTATCAATTATTGATTTTTGTAGTTTAGTCTCATGTAGGTTTTTTTAAAAATTATTCACTATACATTAGTAAGTAAGACTTTATATGAATATTAGATATTATATTTAATAATTTAATTATTAGATAAATTACTTGGATACAATAAACACTATGGATGAACAGTACATAAATGAGTGAACCTATACATGTACAGACAAACGTATAATGATATGAAAGCACAATATTAATACTGATTTTCAGGTATGTGTTACACCCATGATATCTCTTTTAAGGCACAAACAGTAATCTATGAACATGCTCACATTATATTGCCCCTGGTACCTTTCTTCTATAATCCAGATTTTCTGATAGAATCACTCACCTTGTTCCTCACTGAGATCACCACAATTTTCCAGGAAGTAATCCAAATGAGAACTAAGGAAATGCATCTTTATGGACATTATTGCACCCAGTGTTTGTCAGTTTTGTAGCAGCTCTTCTACTACATGTGCATACTCTGGGCTTTGGTAATTGCCTAAGAAGTTTCATACTTCCATCAAATGAAGAGTCCTTAATAAGTTCCCTGATTTGATGCCTATCAAAAATTCCTGCTTTCAGTTTGGTTTCACTTCTGTAAGGAAATAAATTCTTCAGAATAGTTAATGCACCACCTTCTATATTTAATGCTTTCACAAAATTCTTTATCAGTTCTAATTTAATTTGTTGTGGTGGTAGTAAAATTTTATTAGGATTCACTAGAGCTCATTATTTAACATTGTGGAAATCTGGTTCAGGGTGCATACAGCCCAAACCAAATCAAATTCGAGGGTTTTTGAGGGTGCTTTGAAACTTTTTCAAGGGTATTTTTAAGACTTTTTCAAGGGTATTTTTGAAGGGAAAAAATAAATTACTACAATTACAAAAACTAAAACAGTATTTGGAAAAAATAAGAATTATATAAAAATATATTAATTCACTAACATTTTATTTGAGGGTTTTTCAAGGGTAGTTTTAAAATATATAGTGATTTTCGAGGGTTTTCATTACCATTGAAAATTAAATCTGCTCAGTTATTCCTTTAGTATGAAAAACAGGGGTACTTTTTGTAACCACTTTGTAGCCCAAGCACCATAGATACAACCTAAAAAAATTTAACCACATTCATGTCATAAGTTTTATTATTTTAGTTTATAAAAAAAAGTTGTACATACATTTAAATCTCCACAAATCATCCAGTTTATAATCAACAGTACTGCCTTTAAGCTTTTCCCTGAGAAATAAATAAAGAGTCACACTTCTTAAGGATCATACTCCAGGCACACAACAAGGCCATTTATTTGCAGCAGTAAACTAATTAATGCTCATTGTTGAAACTGAAGTATTCTCAAAATGATTCTTCATGATTACTGTACCAGTAGAATGTTGTTTTAGGAGCCAATAAACCATTTTACTTCAGACTTGACCCTAGTAATTGGGAAGATTCTTTTGATAACCACAAATCTCTTGTCAAATCATTTAACTCTGCTTGGTTTATCAAATTGTGTTGTAGGCTGATATCCATCATATTCTGTGTCTAATTCATCATCTCCTTCTAATTTTTTGTTACAATTATCACAGAACTGTTTGGGTGGGATTGGAATTCCTGATCCATGAGATACTGGCTTATTGGCAGATGGTACATCTGGACTCTAGCTTAAGCAATAGCCTGCTATGCTATTATAGCAGGGACTCCAGTTGTAATGGGTAATATATCATCACAGTGCTACAATATGACAAGCAAATTTCATTCCATATAGTATACTTTAATAACTAATCTACTTGTGTGAAAATAGCAGTAATGAGAATTAGGCATTACACAAATAGCTATCCAACTTATTGGACAGTAATGCAATAACTTTTATGTACATTGGTCCATGATTAGTCACAGAGAAGCTATGTAGTGAGGAGTATATACAGAATAAAATTAGCATGTCACATAGTAGGACATTTACTAATGAGATATACTGCTCAATTAAAGCAGGTTAAACCACAAAAAATTTATAATTCATATACAATACTGATATGTAACAGAGCTAAACAAATAAAAATAACAGAAAAATTAACCTAATTGAACAAAATGAGATATATTTTTTAATTGAGCACACCCAAATTATATAAAAACCATTAAGAACACAAACACCTTAAATATTTTGCAGGCCAGCTTTATTAAATAATAATATTATATCCTAAAAATTTATATATTTTTAAATAATTGTGATCTTTCTAGTATTAATCTAGTAATAGCTGTTCAGAAGTTATATTATTTTGAAAAAAAGTGATATTCATCCAATATTTATGTTTAAATATCTTTCTGATTTTTATTAGAGCTCTTTTTAGAAATATATATATAATGAATAGCCAAATATAAGTATTAAGCTATAATTAACATGTTCAATAATAAATAATGATATTAGGTCTAATTATAAATTATATAAAAAATAGTTTTAAAAAAAAACCTAGAATTCCTTAAAATAAAAAATAAAGTATAAAGTTTTTATTTTCAAAACATAACAGTAAGTTATATATAGTCATAGATTATAGACTATGATAATAATAATATTTTATTTATTATAATAGTATATTTTATGACATAAATTAATATGTATTAAATATGGTTTACAGTCAAAGTGTACCCAAGTTCAAACATATTAAGGTCAAAACATATTTAGAATATATAATTGTAGGTTAAAAATGTCTGATAAATAATAAGTCATCTGTTAAAGAAATACAGTAACCATTTATTTTTTTGAAAATAAAATAAACAAAGCATTTTAATACATTACAAATTAAAAATGAATTTCTAAAAGTATGCATACAAAAGACATATTATTATTATATATTTTATATAAAAATTATTAATGTGGATATTTACCATGTATTAGATTTAATTTTTATACCTTTTATAATCTAATGTGGCAAAGATTAATAGTTAAAGTTATTCTTGACTTATAAGTATATATGTTTTGACTAACCAAGAATAAGGTATGTTTTGTCTGACCAATGTACATTTAGACCTGGGTATGTTTTGACCAGATACGAAATTGGCATTGCCATTAAATATATATTAAAAAAAATATCCTTCTTTATTAAAGCTGAAAAATAATATATTTTAATATAAGTATTAAAGGATAAAAATTATATGACACCTTTTATCAGTCTGTGCCTATAATATGACTTACAGTTTACTTCTGACATATATATTAATATGACTATATGGCATTAGCTATGCCTATGCCTATATGGATGGTGAATGAGTTAACTATGAGTATAGTAATAATAAATAATATTCATATTAAAATATAATATAAAATTCAGGTCAATATAAATAATATAATAATACATAACTAACTATGTTAAGATAAAAAGTAAAAAAGATAAAAGTAACTAAAATGTAAAACTAAAACTAAAAGGCTCTAAAAAATAATCTGTACTGACTACTAGTAGTAGTACTGTATTATTTTTATAAAACAATTATAAAGCAAATACCACACAAATTCTGCTAACACATAATAACAAAATGTATGTAAATTTATAATGACAAAGGTAAACACTGACATTTCATGTGACATAGAAGCATTCCCACTCAAAACCATGTTAGGGACAATTCCACCTGGTACGCCTGCCATTGAGTAATTATTAGATGCTTTACGATGGGAAGAACCTATAGATTCAGAAGCAATTGAATCTGATCGATATGAAGATATAGGGGGTTGCGAGGTTGTCATGATGATGTTATTAAAATACAAAATAAAATCTATAAAATTCAATTGAGGCTCTATTTACTGAATTACGAATAAATAGCTCACATAAACAAAAACATTCATAATCTTAAGATCGCCATATATTATTTTAATATATTATATATTGTATATAGCTAAATTGCTTTATAGGCATAATTTCCGAGTATTGATTTACCGAAATTTTAAATATTACCTA
>JAUZND010008122.1:0-10074 GCA_034780555.1 Coelogynopora nodosa | reverse complement strand
ATGTATGCGGAAACACAAAAAACTAAATCTGGGTCACTAAAATAAGAAAAATGTCAGTATAAGTTACTTTGATTTGTATAAAATATCATTAAAATGCTCCTGCTTCATATGTAGGTCCTTCTTCACCAATAACTTTCTCTTCAGCTGCAATTTTTTTGTGTTTTTGTAATCTTCTTTTGGCTTTCAGAATAATATGTCTAGCACGATCATTTGTACGCTTTCTATCAATATTAAAAAAAAAAATTGACAGAATCACCAGTCATTGACACAATATCTAATGCTTCCAATTGATTTCTAAATGATTTAGTAATTCCATTATTAAAAGTAGAAACTGATTGGTTGATGGCTAAGATAAGTCTGTCCTTTCCACAGAACTTGGTCTTTAGACATCTTGTCCATAGTACATGATGAAAGCTTTCGTTATCATTTTGTGTTCCTCCACCAATACATTTTGAAAGGAGTTCATCACTGCACAATCGTTGATATAGAGGCATAGCAGCTTTAAATACTTCCTCACTGATACATGTATTCAAAGCAGTTTTGTGACTAGGTGGTCTGTCCAGATTAATTTATCTGTTTGATTTTTGCAAAACAGTTAACATACAGTGTCTTTTTTGTTTAGATAATTTTGGCATATTTAAAATTCGCGGTATTAAATTTCTAAATCGTAACCAGTGTCTAAAATAGTAAAACAAATAGTTGAAAACAATATCTACACAATTCACAATGGAAACATAAAACTATTAATAAAGGGGGAAAACATTTTTATTCTTGCATTTTTTTCATAAAAGAGCCATAAACAATTACGTTTTTATGAAATAAATACTTGCAATAGAGATCTGAAATTTTGAGATCTATTAGAGAACATTATGAGCTTCCTAAAAATCAAATAAAAAAAATTCAATTTTTTAATTCTCAATTATGTACAATATATGCACCCTTAAGTAGCAACATTAGAATTTAATATTGGACAAAAGTATAATTACAAAAAAAGAAGGCGTTCGTGTGTTAGTACATTGAAACAGAAGTTAGTTTGCATATACCAAGGTGATTCAATCAGATAATATTGATAATTAAGTCTATTTGATACTGTAAACAGTATAAGATAAATACTGAACCAACATGGGGCATCTCCAGAACCAACAGCGGCATCTCCAGAACCAGTAGCGACATTTCCAGAACCAACAGGGGCATCTCCAGAACCAACAGGGGCATCTCCAGAACCAGCAGCGATATCTCCAGAACCAACAGCGGTATTTCCAGAACCAACAGCGGCATCTCCAGACACAACAGCGGCATCTCCGAACCAACAGCGACATCTCCAGAACGAATTGTGACATCTCCGACATCCAAGGAATCAGTGTCATGAAGAGTTGGAGACAAATTAATAATTTCAACTAGTTGTAGATTTTTTGGAGAGTTAAGAATGTGATAAGCATCACATTCCGAAGAGGAAAAGAAGCATTTGTTTTCCTTTTCGGTAAATATCTAGCAGTGAATCTTGAAAATACCGGCAATTGGTCGAGCTGTATTGAAAATCGTTGTGATATTGTTAGATATCAATTGCTCCGAAATATTGTTCACAATGATTACCTGGATTGCCATGTTGCGATCTGTGCACGCATCTGCAAATTGTTGGGAACTTTGTACTATATGCGAACGCCGAATCAGCGACGATTCTTTTGGTGGAACCACCTAGACCATCCACTGGTCCTTTGCCATGACTTGCTGCAAAAAAATTGTATTTGACAGATCGAAGGTTAAACAACTGCCTTAATTCTGATAAAAATTGGAACATGAATTTGTTTTTATACTGGGATGAAGGACCATCCGACCAAAAAGATATGGATTCAAACGATCTAGGCAGAGTTCTAATTATTGTCAATAAATAAACAGAGATGGCTTCTTTAGTATGGTTCAAATCGTCACTGTCCACGATTATCGATATTGGCTTTTTCTCTCCCAACCAAATACAACAAGTGAACAGTGAAATATGCCAATGGCTCCAATATGCGCTTTGGATTTCATCCTGATTGATGCAGTTATAATTTTCTGCAAAATCGCTTTGGATTACTATCGAAGAAGGTGATGCCAGGTTTTTGTCATTTTCGTACTTATGCTTTTGCTTGATTTCGCTTGGTATGTACATGCACTATGAAATCAGGTAGAACATTGACGAGTTCAATCATAGCAACATTAAATGGAACAGTCAATTTTGCCTTTGATAATTTGTTATTTACAGGTAGCCACTTGTCATAAGTAACATTCACCGAAGTAGTTAAATCAATTTGTTGAGTAAGATGAGTAAGTTTTAAGCATTCTGCACATGCTTTGGTGTAACAGGTTTCATGTCCTGGTAAAATAACAAAGTCCGAAATCCACGTGTGAGTGTAATTTGAAATTACATTTGGTATGACTTTTGAAATGGAATCAATTAATGACTTAGTGTTTTCATGTAACTTACACAAACAAACATTATTGGGAATATTTTCTGAAAGAAGTACATATGTCGAGTGAAGTTGAGCAAATTTTGAAATGCCAATCTTAACCTGTGGATTTTCTTCCTTGAAACATGCATAAGCTTCTTTTAGAGAATAAAACATGTAGCGTTTTTGTTCTTTTTTCTTTTGACCACCCTTTCTGCAAACAATAACGTCCTTCATACCTGGTGCTAAGCTACTGATGTTATCTGTAATATAAAAACATCTTACCAGATCTTCAATGTCTGCAGCTAGTAAATGTCCACTCTTCTTTACACTTTTCACAAGGACCCCATGTGCCTCAGCCAAATGGCGAATGATTTCTATCTGTTTCCTTGGAGATCTTGGTAACTGTTTTGAAACTCGTTTAACTGCTTTGCATTTTGTAGAATTATTTGAATATGTGCTTACATCCAAATTGTTTACTTCTTTTGACTCTCTTTTCTGTAACCAATGCAACCGCACTCTCAGCTTAGTTTGCTGCTTTATCTTTTTAGATTTCTTCTGGTTAGTCTTGTTTTTCTTGCGTAACTCTTGAAACTGTTTCTTCTCTTTTTCTTTAAATTCAACATTGTTTTTTCTCTTTTCTCTAAATAATTTGCTTCTTTCTGCTGAAGAATGAGCCATTTTTAGTTTGTAGTTACAGTGCTTGTTAATTATCAAATAATAGGTAAAATCGATCTAATTACATACATACATGCACAGTTCAGTAAGAAGAAATATTATATTTAAATTTAAAACATAGTCTCCAGCCAAGGACAACAGTCTAGATATATTATACTGCTTAGGCTTACTAGGACGCAAAACACAATAGTTAGTTCTTTAATATGATAATTGATACTTCGTTTGTATCACAAAAATCGAATTTATTTTATTATTCGTCAATATTGTAGTAATTATAGAAGGTAATGTATTTTATTGCTGTTTATACAGCCAAAATAGGAAGTATCTAGCCTTCAAAACGTTTTACACTAACTATTGTGCTTTGCGTCCTAGTAAGCAGTATAATAATATATCTAGTTGTCCTTGCTCCAGTAGACTGAGAGTCAGCTCACTGCCATTTATATAAATGTTTGTGCGTTACACTATAACTTCGTTTGTGAGTTACAATAATATATTTGTTAATTTATTTAAAACAAATGTTTATTTGGATTATCTTTTAAAACATAATGTGCATATACATAAAATTGATTTATATATCAAATTATTAGTTTACTGGGTAATCAGAGACTTTTTAAATAAAACTTTTCGATATTTTAGCGTTCGTGCGTTACACTAAAAAGAAGTTTCATATTACTTAGCAAAATAGTTACACTATATTAAAGACTTTTCAGTAAATCTTAGAATATAGATTGATAAATTAGATTATTTTGACCAAAAAATATCTCATACTTAATAGAATAATCAATATTTTTATTATAACCTATATTTACTTGAAAGCCTATGTTTTCCATTTAACAAACAGAATAAATAGTGATATAAAAAAATATAATTTTGCCAAAAGTAAAATATTTACAAAAAAATTAATATCACTATAATGGAAAAAGCGTAAAAAATAATATTGAAATGTAATAAATGTGAATTCCTAGTTGGCGTGGAATTACCCGGCAATTAGGTCAATGACAGTCAAGCCACAAAGGTCAATGACAGTCAAGCCACAAAGGTCATGAACAGACAAGCCACAAAGTTAAGCCTAAATGCCTTAATCGTCGTGCTCGTATATAGGGTCCATTATAAGAATATTATTGCAATCTATTTTAAATTTTTTATCTATACTGTTTTCCACAATTTTTAGTTTGTTTGTAAACGTTACCTTATTAATGATGATATAAAAATATATAATGAAATATTTTGATAAAATTATAATCAATCTTTCCTCAGTATAAATTAGAATTCCCACACTTTGTATCATTATTACGTTCTATATTAGGATAAGGAATGATTCTTTGTAATTAAAAAATAATAAAATCTTTAATTAATTTGTACAATTAAAAATGCTTACGGTTCATTTCTCTTTCGAGTTGAAATGCTTCGAAATATCTAGTAATAACTTATACATCATCAGTGTCTTAAGAAATACAGTAACTTATAATCCATGTATATAACTATTTTCTCAACACTTATTGTGAATTAATATAGTATTTCAATTGGAAATGGGCATTTTTTTCTCGTATTTTATGCTTTAAATATTTTGTCTTGTATTATACTGAAAATTGTTATAAATATTTTGTTATTTAACATTTCACAATTAAATAAAATTTTAATTGTAATTTACAATTGTTTAATTCATATTTTAAAAATAAATTATTAAATAAATATTTTTAACGGTATGCCTTCTTTCAAACAAATTGATACTATAAAGGTATATTTGTTTGGACTGACTGCTGCTATTAAAGGTATGGTTTATTTGGAACTAACTGCATGGTGCTATTAAAGGTATACGCCGTATGGTTTGAACTAACTGGCGCTATTGAAAGGTTTGATTTATGTTGCACTTACTGGTGCTTTTAAAGGTATGTCATTGTTCGGACTAAATTATGCTATTGAAAATATAGATGAAAGGTTAATCACTTTGAAATATTGTAAAATTAAACTATCAATCACACTGATTGATGACTGCTTCTATAAAATCAAAATCCCTTTATGACAGCTTCTTCATCAAGTAGATATAGTCTTTTTTGGAATAGCCCCACATTTTTTAAATTCAAACTACTCATACATAACTAGAACTCATAAAAATTAATATTTTTTGTTATTAAATGATTTTCTGAAAATGTAAAAAAGGAAATATTTAGTCAATTAGAACGGTGTGCATTTTTACATACTTTAAATTATATAGAAACTATTGATTAAATACATGACATCTAAACAACAAACATTATGCCCTATTTAATAAAGTTTCTGTATGCAAATAACAAATATATTAGCATTGTATTAAATTTCAATGTGTATGTTTCGTTCAAAGGCTTTTTATAAAACTTTTTATGAATTATTTTAGGTAAACGCGGTTGATTGAATCCAATTAAATGTTCGTTTAACTTTTTAGGAAAATGGATATTTTGTAAGAAATGAAAAATATTATATATTATATTGAGTTATTCCTAGTTGGCGACATTAACAATATTTACTGAATAATTGTATTTAAAAATTTAACTGAAATATGGTGATATGGTGAGTATGTCATTGTTGATATTTGAATTTGCACAAAAATATCATCTTGTTTCTTATGATCCCTCATCCTTTTTATTATTTTCAAAGCATTCCCAAATTCCCAACAGAATGGTCGGTTATGTATTTATATTCTTCGATCATGTTTATTAGTTACATATGTCTTTAATTAAAATCCTATTGTTTGCACGTCCTCATTGAAAAAATACTTGATATTACATTTTCCATTTGTTAAGTTTATATAATAACTACTATCATTTTGAATGTTATTTGAATTTATACCTATTATGGCTATGCCATATGCTATATATATTATAGGCTATAGCCATGGCATAGGTATAAATTCAAATAACATTCAACATCCATGCATTTTTAATATACTATGGTCCATGACCATATATCAAAAGTGCTTGGATTTTGAATGTTACTTGAATGTAATGATATATTATTAGATTACACAATATGACCTGCATGACAAAATGTCACCACACTATAAATATAATTTCACCTATAATTTGGTAATAGTTAAAATTAAAATATTACTGGCATCATCAAATAAATGTTTTCTTTATGACTATGTGAAACTATTATTTAAAAATGTGAACATTTTTTAAATTACCTTTAAAATTAAAGAGTAAAAGATTAATGAACTAGAACTGCTGTATAAAAAAATGCTTACATCATGTTTAATAAATACTTTTAATAACATTATTTATCAAATCTCTATGACCCACAAATAATACAATTAATAAAAATAGTGACTTTGTATCCACTAAATCCACAAAGGTTAATACTTAAGTCTTAAGTCAAGAAATGTGAGGTGGATTATGGGGGATTATTAATATTAAGTCTGCTCACCTTGTGTTAGGTATGCATGTAGGCAAACTCTAATAACTAATTAAAAGAAATACTGCACTGTAAAGCAGTTATGCAAGAAAAACCAGTCATATTAATTCTCTCATTCTCTATTTTCTACTTGTCTTCATCAATATCTTTACTATTTGTGAATTTTATTATATCCATCCTAGTTGTATATATATACTATTATTATTTTATATCTTTACCATTTATGTATATTATGTATCATTACTTTTTAAGTTTAATATCACCGTTATTATGGTTGACTGTTTGTTTTACAATATTGCCATGGAAAATGACAACCCTGCAATTCAGTACAATGGATGAAGTTGGTGGCAGCATCATGGGTATAACTTGGATATAATACTAGAAGAATATATGGTGATAGTTGTTCATGGTAAGGGCATTAAGTGGCCATCTGTAATGATCACATGTTAACTTCCACATCAGTGCAGTCTCCATGGAACCTGGCAACAATGTCCTTATGGAAGATTCATTGGATGATGTGGAAACATTCAAGGTAGTGTATGGAGATTTGCAGAATGGTAATTGGCACTTGGTACATTCCAAAGGATATTCCTTTATAGTAAGGATAAGTCAATGATTACATAACATAGTCCAAATAATTTTACTGTATAATTCACATTTAATTAAAATGGAAAAATAAATAAAAAATAGTGTTCAGAAGAGATCAATACAGTAATAGTTTTTAATTGGTTAAAATCTTAAATTAAATTAGTCACATTACTCAGCATATTATTTATAGTAATGAGTTATTTGGTTCTATATACATACATTTGGTTATCTATTGTGGATTATACTGTATTTTAATTTTATATAATTAACAATTTTATTTTAGTTAAATAGCCTATAGTTTTTTGTTGCATATATATAAACTTATATATTTTGTAAGTTATGTCATAATATGATATTTAGTTTTCTTAAATAACTTATATGTGAATATAAGGTATGTTGATATTCTTTTATGATCTTCTTCTCAGATCTCCACTGCAGTAATTACACTTATCATGTTGGTAGTATAATTGAGTTAATTTCACCTGTATGCTAAAAATGAGTTGATTTTACAATACAAAACTCATGTATGCAATAGGGTCAATGTTGTTTATTCTAAAATACTAGTTTATAATATTATTATAATATAATACAACTATAATTAATAAAATTATTATGCATTATATATCATTGATTAAAAATATGTAAACAATCTAGACTTATTCCATCTTTGTTTGAACAACATTTGAGTTACTTTATTACAACTCTGAGGTCCTATTCTCATGAAATCAACCTGCTAGAGCTCAGAGGTGAATGATCATAAATATGTTATATTTTAAGCTTACACAGTTCTCTTTGTGAAGTAGTGTATCCTTTAGTCAGAATGAATTTTCTTTCAGTTTCATTGAGTTTTTTATTAATATGAGTTTGGTAACTTAGTATGTTACATTTTATTTTTTACATATCTAGTGGTCTTATTCTTTAAAATCCCTATTTTAAATTATAAAATTATTCTTCAAAAATGTATAATTATCTGGTTGATGTTGCTTGTCTTAACATTTTAGTACAATACACCATCACAGACATATCACTTGTATATATATAATTTGTAAGAGAGAATAAGATTAGGAAAACAACTTCCATTTAATAATTAAATTACTAAAATAATTATTTAATATATTCTGTCATTTATATTCTTCAATTGTTATGTGATTCATGATAAGTAACTATTGATTCCTAATTACTATTATTCATAGTAGACCTGCATACAATTGACTTTATAATTTTGGCATTTTGAGAACATGTTTATAATTGTCCTTTTAACCTTTAATTGAGCTACTTTGAAGCCAATGTCTATGTCCTTTGCTTGTGTACAAGTTAGAATCACTATTTATATAGCCCTCCTTTGTAGCTTCTACTAACATCATTTCTTTTACATAGAAATATAATAAATTATTAAGATAATATGTTACTCCAAGTATCATACATACTCATATTTTATACATCATTACATTTTTTAAAATTATATTTCAGCCATATAATAAAGGAGATTGCATTTTGGCATTAACACCATTTGCACATGTTTTAAGTGATTCAGAATCTGGACAAAGATGTGACTATTGTTTTAAAAGGTATTTCAATACTTTCTTAACTTTTTCAAATATGTAAACTAATTTTTTTAAAGTATTTATAATAACTGAACAATGCTGTTAGATATTATATTTGAAAGTATATTGATTGTTTGAAATGTTTATATTATGTTGTTAGATACCCACAATCATTATCAAAGCAGTCTATAAGAAGCTGCATTATAAATTATTATCATATTCAAAAGTAATATCAAATAGTATGAATTCGTTTAATTTGTGAATTATTTTTTTCTTTCTGTAATATCACTAGGAATATATAGCTGATGGAAAGTGATTTAATTGATACATTTATTTTTATACAAATCTATAATAATGTAGGACACATTCACACTTAAGTTTCTAACAAGTTGTAAAACTATTCTTTTGCAAGTTTTCTTTACAAATTCTGTTTGGTGTCAATAGTCACAATTTTATTTTTAATTGTGTGTTACTACGCTGATTGTTTCCAACAGTTGATTGCAAACATTGAATGATGTTGTAGGTGTACGGATCTTCATCGCTGCACCAAATGTAAGAGTGTTTGGTACTGCAATCGTAATTGTCAACGCACTGCCTGGTCATTGCACAAGATAGAATGTCATTGCCTCATCTCTAAAGGGGAGTTAGAGCTCACCTCCAGTCTGCGTTTGTTCATCAAGTTGGTTTATTTGACAACACAGGTATGTCTACGTCTATTCTACTATTACCACAATTAATAGAATACATTTGTTGTCTTTTGGGTCTATATAACTAAATTGGCTTCCTCTATGTTTAATACATGCTAACCCTCTCCATTTAACTGTTTAAATTACAACAATCTTTTTTAGATTAAAATAATTTTGCTGAATTTTCTGACATATATTTTATTGTTGACAATTTAAATATCAGTTAATATCGTGTTGTCAAAATATTAGTTATTAATTATCTTATTTAAGAAAATTACTTTGTCTATATGTGATGTTTTTATATTTTATTGCATATATATACTTATATTAACCTACATTGTATATATCTACATATTGACCCCTAGATCTACATATTAACCCCTAGATCTACATATTGACCCATGGATCTACATATTGACCCATGGATCTACATATTTACCTATGTCTACATATTGACCTAGATCTACATATTGACCCATAGATCTACATATTGACCCATAGATCTACATATTGACCTTGATCTACATATTGACCCCTAGATCTACATATTGACCTTGATCTACATATTGACCTTGATCTACATATTGACATATATCAACATATTGACCTAGATCTACATATTGACCCATAGATCTACATATTGACCCATAGATCTACATATTGACCCCTAGATCTACATATTGCCCTTGATCTACATATTGACCTAGATCTACATATTGACCCATAGATCTACATATTGACCCCTAGATCTACATATTGACC
>JAUZND010008121.1:0-30396 GCA_034780555.1 Coelogynopora nodosa | reverse complement strand
AGGTAATTCATTCTTTCTAAAGGTAATTCATTCTTTCTAAAGGTAATTCATTCTTTCTAAAGGTAATTCATTCTTTCTAAAGGTAATTCATTCTTTCTAAAGGTAATTCATTCTTTCTAAAGGTAATTCATTCTTTCAAAAGGATACCGAGCATGTTGCTTTCCCAAGAGATTCATGGCGGATTGCATGATCAAAGTAATTAAGTTTGCGAGAGAATAAGGACATAGAACTCTTTCTTTCGTCAGTCTGTTTCAGGATTTATACTTTAATTTTGAAATCCTTCCAAATGATGCATTGAATTCTGCGGATGTACCACATCTCAAAAGCAGATGATCAGTCTTTTATTATCCGCAGTTTAGTGTTACATTGAATTCTTGGCAATTATAAAATTGGTTTATAAGGTTAATGTTGTGGTGGAAATTTCATGTTTTCTGGTAAGTTCCAAAGTTGATCGTGATTCACTAAGTTATGCTTTTCTGTAATCTATGTACAGCTCGAAAAATGTTATGGTGCGGTCACGTACTTTCTCCTTGATCAGGGTGGCATTGCACACGAGGTCATTAGTTCCTTTCCCATCTCTAAAGCTACATTGTATGTTGAGTTTTAATTTATTTACGATTTAATGTTTCGACTACATCAGTCTAAATCTCTCTTATTTAACGTAATGCTCTCTTATTTAACGTAATTCTCTCTTATTTAATGTTACATAAGTGACATCTTTTTAAGAAGAGAGATAAACAACATAAGTGCCATTCAAAAGTTTAATGTTCAAATATTTTATATCTAGAATATGTTTTTGTTTTATTTTTAATTACTATTAATTAATGTGTTGTTTTGCCACTTACACAAAAAAGGCTATAAATATCTAAATATATCATATATAGAAGTATCATACAAATTATTGTGTCTCGCAAATGTTTTGGTTAGTTCTCAATAAAGGACATAATGGTGATATGAATATTAAGTGACTTTATTTAATATAATGAAATAGTAAAGCTTAGTAAAGAACATCTACCACCTAACAACTTGCACATTTTTAATGTTATTAATTTTATCAGCATTTTATACATATTAATGCTTTTTAAAGACGGGGATGTCGATCCCTGTTAATAAAGATAACAAGAATAACATTTTTAATGTAATACAATTAATAAATGTTACACATACATTTCATTTATCTCCTATTTTATGAAACACAGAAACTATTAGCAATTGCAAAATCAAATTATTGAAAATTATAAATATGTAAACTATAATTGCTATTCAAGCAAATAGAGCAAATTAAAGCAGTCACCTCTTTCACAAGAATAATAAATGAGAAATAAGCCAAACAGTTCAAATTTATAAATAATGAATAAAATGAATTTATACTTATATTACAAGAATGAAATTACAGTTTCAATTTACCTATTTGTTTCGATTTGTTTTTAATAATACAATACACATGGAATACAACACCGCAAGCGAAGTCTATATCGTAACCATGATATTTCGGTTACCATATACAGTGTAGTCGTGGAATAATACATAAATTATATTTTAAGCAGTATATATTGGGTATACCGATTTCATTATGTTTCTCGGTTACAAACATTTATGTTAGAGATAACGAAAAGATGTTTCAGTGGATATTTTATAATAGATTTTTAAACTATATACCGATTGAATACCAATTAAGCTTCATTTTTAGACGGTTACAAACGATAAACATGTTTATTTTAGATGTACGAGTATATATAAAATTTCTATAAAATTTCTATTTTATTAGCAATAAAAATGTGTTATATGCATATATATATACATATCTTTATATTGTTTTATTTTTAGAAACAGTATTGTATCTTATCCTCGTTTTTTTATTTAGACTCCTTCGTGATCTATTTAAAATTATGGTTAAGGTGTTCTCTTTTGATATTTTTAATCCAAAATGTATGGTACTATTTCGATATTATGAGTATGCCAATTGACTACAATTTTCAGATATTTCTGCGTTTTCTAATTTCTCGATTTCCTATTTTTGACTTTTATTAAACACTTGAAAATCTTCAATTCCCCTTCCCCCACCCCACAATGAGTTAAAAATTGCAGTGTGTACTTTCCTATATTAATATAATTTTATAGCTGAAGCTGACGTGTACTACATGAAAATGTTATGAACACAATGTGTTATTTAATAATACACTATCAATTTCCCTCAATTGTATACCAAAAACATTCTAAATAAGACGGAATTGTTAATATGTACTGTATATTTATAACAAAAGTTTATTAAAAATATTGACATGGAATATAAAACATAGTGAACTGAAGTAAAAAGTTGTACAGAATTTCTATTGCACATTATTAATAAGTTAAGTGAAGGATTATACATGTTATTATGGTTAGAAATATATAAATGTAAAAAAAATTATTGGGAATATTTTATTCAGTAAAAGAAAATAATAATATTTTATTAATATCAAACCAATATGAGTCAACACATTTTTCTTCTGACAATATTAAAAAGTTTAATCATATAATATTCAATGTAACATGTGTAATTAATTTAATTATAAAAGCTACGAAAATAACATCTTTTAACATTTCAATTGAAAAATAAATATATGAAACATCAAAAACATGAATAAATAGAAACACATATTATTTAACTATATTTAAATGGTGCAGATTTTTAAATTTATTTCAGCTTTACATTTAATAAATTTACTTAACTGAAAACTGTTGTTACAAGTATTAATTAAATTGTTGCCAAAATAATTAAACAATTCCTTCACTATAGACCAAGTGACGAAGTTATTTGTGTCATAAATCACATTGACGGTTTTATAACAATTCTCCCATTTCCGTTTCGACCAAATATTAAATGAATGAGGAAGCTATGAAAGCTGTAAGAAATATTAAGAAAACGTGTATTATTAAAGTGCTAAATATTTTGACTTTTACTTAAATTAATCATACTTTAATCAGAACTGGAGTTATTTATATATTTTTAATTACTACAATAATGTAAGGGAAAAATACATTTGATGAAACGAAAATAAGTGAAGTAGAATTAATCCAAAACGGTTAAAGCCATTACCGTAAAAATCAACATTCATTGCATTATTAGTGGTGTAACAATTATTTTTCAATAATTATATAAAAATATTAAAACATATTTTTAAAAGTAAAACGATTTTTGCAAATATGTATGTATGTATGACAAGTTCTGATGTGTTTTTGAAGCAAAATATTATGTACGCAATAAATTTTCTTGTATGAATAAATTGATAGATTTGACATATGTTTGTAAATAGCTCTTACTAAATATTTGATTAAGAAATACTAGAAATAAACTAGTATGCTATTAGAAACAAAATACAAATAAAAGAGAGAAATGAGGTATAACTCTTCGCAAAACAGTCTATTTGCTAAAAATTGGCGAAGCATAAGAGGCAGGAGCGGTTTTATATCCCCCTTAATTAAAAATTGAATTGAAACTCTATGAAACTGTACATACATACCATACTATAATTTGAACATTGAACATACAATAATTAAACAAAAGTATTTCAATTTATGAAGAAAATTTAAATGTTCAAAAAAAAAAAATTAGTACAGCATAAAAATTGAAAAATTAATAAACATTTAACAAACTAAATTTATGGAATAAACATTTGAAAAATGCATGACTATATTTTATTAAAATTTATCATCAAAGTTAATTTGTTTGTACTTTGACCAGTTTGGAAAGTTTGGAAAGTTTGAAGAAAATGTATTGATATTTAACTAATATGTTTTAAATGATATCTAACATAATTGCATTTTCATTTCCGCTTATTCCCATAAATTGAAAGACGTCTCTATAGTTATTTTTTAAAAAACATTTCTTGATCTAGTTTCACTAGAGTAGCCTAGTTTCAATGTAAAAAGTGTTAAACAATGATTTCTTTCGCAGACTTCTTTCAGTGTGTTTTGGAATGTGGTAATTATAAACACCACTATTTCTAAAATATGTAATCATTAATAGAAACTCTGTGATATATATATTGAAATAACCGATATAAAACATTTAATTTATTAAATGTACAACGAAAAATTTATTTGAATATTAGTGCTTACAACGCACTATCATAACATAAAAAATTTACGATTCCAAATTTCAGGTCAATCCAATTTCTCATTTCTGGATAATTATTATTAAATATATAGTTAGCAAGAAAGTAAGAATCCCATCATGGTTCGCCAATTATAAAAATACGGTTTACATATTTTACAATAAATCTATTAAGTAAATAGGAAACAGAAGACAGTAATGCTCTCAAGATAAAAACACACGAATGTCTAATTAATGTTTCAAAATAATGAAAACATAAGTATAAGATGCAATAAGTAGTAAACCTCATGAAAAACGACAATAATTTTGTATGTAGTTTTGTTCTAGTTTTCGTATAATTTGTTTTTAATAAATATGATTAAATTGGGTGAATGAAGGTGCGGGATAGGGTGGTCACAGTGAACTGGGAAATCAGTAAGACTTCAGGATAAATATTTCTGTGAAGAAACCCATTTTCAATTATGAAAAATAATGTATGTGTATCTTTATGGGGTCACCTTGTAAGTGTTGATAGCAATATACATGTTAGTGTTTTTAGAAATAGTTTCGTGTAGTTTAATTTAGATAAATAATTTTCATTTTAATCATTCGTATAACTTTTTTTAAAGATATAATGATAGTTTTCTACATCATGATGAAACACTTTTTTTACAATAATAATTGAATACTATCAATCACATTTACGAAATTGAATTTTTAGAATTTGCTGATATCGACTTGATTATATCAAAAAGTTTACAGGTCTGTAGGTCTGTGAAAATCTTTTTACAATAATTCCTCAGGTGTTCTTTGTTACCTCTGTAACACTACTTTTAAAATGCACTGTTACGAATCGATGGTCAACGTTCAGTCTTTCTTCTGAATAATTTTCACATCCATACTCTTCTTTTCCGCCTTTCGGCACGTAAGCAGCTTGTAAAGCGATGCATCTTCGAGGCAACCGGAAACGAACTCTTCCTGCGACAGAACACCATCGTGATTGACGTCCATCGTGTCGAAGATAGTCTCTGTACAGAGCTCAGGGTTGTTTTTGGCATCCACCTCTTCTTCCCCCAGAAGATAAAGCGCCTAAATTTAGGGTGATGTTAGACAGTGATAGTTAAGTGTCTGTCGTCGATTGGTGGAGTAACATAACGGTAAAACAAAAAGAGGCCCTCTTTCAAATTACGTGAAAGTAATGATGAGCCGATTATTTATGTCTATATTTCGACACAATTTAAGCGTTATATGTATATTTTTAATTTAAGTTTACTTGTAGTATTAAATAATTTCATAGTACGGAATTTTAGAGACACATATTGGAATTTTATTTATGGCTTAAAATGTCTAGTTACCTAAAATATTGCTTTAAACCATATAATATTAATTTTCAATTAAATTAAAAATGCTTTTAAAAAATAAAAAATAAATTAATTTTAAAATGGCGCACGCACATTTATTAAATGATATGACACTGTAAAAATTACTTCGACGTCGTTGGATATCACAAAAATACTTTCAATAGCCAGTTTTTCTTTCTCAAAAATACATAAAGGTATAAAGCAGTCCATATTTTCGCTATTTTAACATTGGTCATATGACTTTACAATAGATGTCTATAATTTCTAGAATATTGTTTTGAATACGCTTTATTTTAAAATTGAACAATTCTCAAGCGAACTTAAAAACAATTTATATATATGCAAAGAATGCAATATCTACATGGTCCTCTCAGTCATACTTCTTCTTAAAAACTTATTTTGGTTTAATATTTAATCTATTAATATAAATAATCATATAAATTTTACTTCATCAAATCCGATTTACACTATATTTATCTACATTATAACATAATTTATATATATATATATATATATATATAACTATAACAGAATATTTCAAAATAACAGTACAATAAACTCATAATGAAAATAAATGTTCCAATAAACTATATAAGAAACTAAAACTGATTTTGTTTTAATTCATATAATCCTATAAATTGAAATTTGTTGACTGATTGTTCCAGTATTTGCTATCAGATGCAGGATGTTAATCTCATTTAATTTTCTTTTTTTGAAAAGAAAAGAAAATTAGCATTTACCGAACTGTGTTATTGTGTAATGAACTGTGATTTTTTACATTTTTTTAATGAACACATTTTTTTAATTTTATAACTAAAATTAAGTGGTGCTCATTTCAATATTTGTGAAATACAATTCTGCATTGTATATATCCTTTTATTTTTCTCATATTTGGTTTTTTTAACAAATAATAAAAAAAGTCCAAATACTATTTGGATTTTTTATATTTGACAATTCGAAATAAACAAATATAATGTAGTTTTTTCTGGACATAAATATAACAAAACGCGAGCACAAACCCAACAAAATAAATGAATTTCTTTTAGATTTAGTATTTCATATTCTTACTGTACGTTTTATTTACATGTGTTATTTAAATACATACTGCTATAAAATTTATTTTTTCGTATGTGTTTCTCTTTTAATCTTGTGCAAGATTAATGTTTCTGTCTATAAAATATTTGTTTTTATATTATATTTTTAGGCTAAATGATTATGAAAACAATTAACCCGTAATGATTGGGGTACTTTCTTTTCATCTATACTTTCAAGTATACTTATCGTATGACGTGGTAAAATGATATTTGAAGGATCACTATTTTTAGGAAAACACGCTTATGCGTAGAATATGTTAAGTTATAAAATGAATATATCACGTTATAATTAGCTAATAATAATGTAATGGAATATTAAGTTACGTCTTAAATTGGAAAGTAGTGTAAATTTAAATCTTGGTATTCTGCACACCCACCCACAAAAAAGTTAATTTATTGGAAAAAATTTAATTAATTGTTTTCTTTAGTATATAATGTCTCTATGACTAAAAATAATAATTATATATATTAGATATAGTATTTTGACTAATCATATTGTAATAAGATGAATACCCACATATTTTATGACATACAATGGTAAAACCTTAGCTAAATTCGTCTAAATTTGTAAAGAATTATCTGCTTTCAAAAGAGGAACCATCAAAATGAATATGTTACTGGGTGTAAAACATTATAATGTTGGTTGTTTATATTATTATTATTCAATAATTCAATCTATCTTATTTTCTTATTTTGAAATCAGAGATACCTATAATTACCATAGATATGTATAGCTAGTCTATAGCATAATAATATGGCCGAGTGGTTAAAGTCGCTGGTTTGCGGATGCCGAGTTTGTTGTCTCGGAACAGGTTCGAGTCCGCTCTCGGACTCTCCCGTTCCCGGCTAACAGCTATATTAGTCGAGTGTTTGTATTGCATGAAAAATACTTCTGTAACTTTGTGTTTGTGTCACTTAGATTAAAAATAAAGCCTACAAAAATATGATAATAACAATAATTTAAATATATTTTAACTAAATTGTATAGTAAAAATAGAGAAAAGTGTAGATCACCACTCTAAATTTAAAAAATCGACAAATCAATCAATTTTATAATTCAATTGTATGAAAATAAATTATATAAAATATGCAATTGAAATTATTAGATACCTATGCTATAACATATCTAAATAAGAGAGATAAAAGAAACAAAGAGCGCAGCTTTCACAAATCACACAGTATCTCTCCACCCCGGGAAAATTTTCTGACCCACTTACAAGTTTACTTTACTTTTCTTTTTGTGAACCTCAAATTAAAAATGTTAACATTGTACTATGTTCCCAATCATTAAATAATTAATTTTTTTAATGTTTACCTCATATAATTATTAAGATGAAACAACGCTTTGTATGTGTTGGGGGCAGTCTGAAAGACCCTTACATTATTTTACATGTATTGTCTTCAAGTTGACATTTTCAACACTATGTAAACCATTAAGGTAAATTCATGTTTTATTAATTTCCCTTACGTTTATGAAATGTACTTTAATTCTATCTATATACTTCAAGATAACAATGCGTATATATGTTGTTGTGGTCTCTGCGTGTATTCCATACATAGTATATATTCAGAGTCATTAATCGATTCCCATATGCCATAGTTATTATGTACATATATAAAGGGAACCCTTTATAAATAATAAGCAATTACTATTAAAAAACGTTTCTGGTATAGAGACACTGCAAGTGAAAATAAAATAGAAGAATGCTCATTGTTTTACACAAAGCATACTTTCACCACTATGTATAAAAGGGAGATAATTATTAATTAGGGGCACAATGGACTACTCTAATGTTTTGTAATAGATAAATTAAATAATATGGTGTTTGCTATATCAGTGCTTTAAATGTATTTAAACACATTTGACAATTGTATAAATTATACAACATGTATACATACATTATTTAAGTTTCGAAATTTTGAAATTTACCTTTATTATTTCAAGCATCTCCGGCTTTTCAATGCATCCATTTCCATCAATATCGTATAGCTGAAACGCCAGTTCAAGTTTTTGTTTCGGTGTTCCGTTTTGAGTTATACTAATAGCCTGAAACATACAATCGATATAAAACCGGAATTTAAAATATTTATATTAAATTATATTTTTATAATGAACGTGTATAATAAAATTTAAATAAAAATTTTAAATAAGCCAACTTTCATTAAGCTTTAATCATATTAATAAATACAAATATTATATTACATAATGCACAGATACAGTTGACAGCGCAGAATTAATTTAACTTTGCAGAGGTAACAATATAATTAAGAAATGTAATATTAAGTTAACGAGGAATATTTGAATAACATTATGAAATGAATTTTTTGTCGATGATAGAATTTACATAATATGAACTGATTCTCTTCGATAAAAAACATGTTAGATTGGTAAATAAAATAACTTTTTAAATATTAATATACAACAGTTTTTCTCTTCCCAAAGTAATAACATAATTTTATCAATTATGTTATCAATCTTCATTGGTGACTTATATTTTATATAATGCAAAATAAAATACGACTTTCTAAATAAAACTACAATATATAATTATAATTTTTCGTACAATACTTTTTAAAAAACGACAAATTAAAATACTAATTTTTGTTACGACATTACTACTTTTCCATGAATATTTTTAATACGATTTATTACAATGTCTTTTTAATTTTTACTAGCTTTTGAAAGTTAATCATCTGCATTGTCGTAAATCCATTTTCAGACCGTTTTGGGTTGTTTTCCTATCATCATAACAGAGTAGGAATTGAACACACGATGTATATAGTGATCAGACACCCTCAGACACCCTCAGACACCCTCAGACACCCTCAGACACCCTCAGACACCCCCAGACATCCTCAGACACCCAACCCTCTAATTCGCCTGTCAAACACTGTTTATAACTTATTATTTAATATTAAGAAGCATAGCGATATCATAGCGATTATTATTTTTATGTTTGACAAAACATAAATAATATATTTATTTATAGTACAATATGTCTGTAAATCATCAAAATAAATTGTATATAATGCGACAAAAATATTTATTACTTTATTTATTTAAATATGATTTTAAAAATGTCTTATATTAACAACTATTGTTTTGCTATTGCAATTCATTTTTCCACAATCTTTATTTAATCGTAAACAAATATTTAATTTACAAATATTGTAACCTATTTGCTTTGAGAAATTAAAATTTTAATGTTTTAATAAATGACATTTTTAATGTATTCATTCCCCGTAAATTAGTACAGAAACACTTCAATTAAATAGATTTTTAACTGTTAATTCAATTTAAACTGTTTTTTTTATTAACCTACCAAATTACTAGTTTTTTAAATATTCCTAGGCCTGGCATTATTCAAAAAATATATATAAATCTATCTATCTATTGAAACAAATTAATAATACAACCATTAAACAATTCTTTACGTGACAAATTTACATTTAACCTAATATTCCAATTAATTTCTGATATAACATATATACAAGCAAATGTATCTTACAAACAGAAATCAACGTGCTAATATTTATATATAATTTCAATAGGCTACTCATATACGACCTTATATGTGTAATCAATTAACAGTGTCCCTTCGGAAAACTTGCGTGTTTTTATAAGATTTATGGCTATGAAGCAATCTATACAATATAAAGCATTAACCGTTAAGCATTAATATTTCAGTCACATCACAGAGATCGTGGCATGCAATTTGACGTCATATGTTTTCAGAGATTAACTATTAAGCACTATGCTGTATATTAAATAAGGATAAAATCCTGTTTTATGTAAATTAAAAGAGAATCTGCCTTATGTATTATTCATATAAAATTGGGATTGTTTTCGTGGTCATAAAATCTATTATGATTTTATATATTTCAATCCTTGGAAATAATGTGCAACAATTTCCTACAATTATCTACAATATTTGCCAATGTATTCAGTGTATTAAATAAAATACAGTAAGCTCATTAAAATTTAATGTGACAATTTACACCTGTATATTTAAAAACATTTACATATGTCGTTCGTGAATAATTTGCTTTATATTTTTTGGAATTATGAATTGTTTGTGTTATATAGTAATACGAATAATAATAGGTAATCATTTTGTTATAATAGGTATATCATATTAAAATCCAAATTTGTAAATGTACAACTACATGCTGTTATTAAATATAAGTTAAACATATATAAAGATAATGTGTTAAAAAACCAAAATAATATTTTTATTTAATCTAAAATTGTATTTTTTATTCACTTCACATTGCATTTAAATGTGATAGATATAAAAAATATATTCAGCTTAAAAAAAATATATGGGGAAAATATGTATATGAATTATAAATGAATGTATCAGTAAGAAGACAACTTTTTAAACAGTATGTTAAAATTGACATGTAAATCTTTAAATGCATAGGTTTCCTCTACCATAAAGTTTTGTTAAATTTTATTTAAAAAATTATTTTTTAATAAACTAAACCTTAAACGGTGAGACACGTAAAATTACCAGAATTCTATTATTGAAATACAAGATAAAACTGTATGAGCAATGTAATAATGAACGCATACAATATTTAAAAATTGTATCAGTTAAATGAAATGGTTGGGGGACCATTTATGTGATTGTCTAATTGTCAGGGTTATGTTTGAATCGATGTATGTGGGTCACGAAGAAGGCTGGAAACATACCTCTATCAATAATTTAGCAATCCATACCTTGTTCTAGTCGAATCCATTATCTCCTCCAATCTTCGAAATAACTATTGGCCAATGCTCTAATGTTCGGTGGCATCATTCTGATCCCTAAAAAGTGGTTCTTAACTAACATCGAACCGGATCTGCGCATAAACACCCCATAACGTGCACCTTATCCAAAGTTGCAGAATACGTTCTGTCAGCTCACCTAGTTGATTTCTCTAAGCAACACTCGACTCACACAAGTTCGGCATAACAGACAATAGATCTCTCTACTCTCTATGCATGTCGTATCGTACTTATTGACTTCTACAAATTATTCGACAATCGGGTTCTTAATACACAAATCATTAAGCCTCTTTAACTGCCCCAATTTGATCATTTGCTCGCTGGCTTCCTTACTGAAAGTCCGATACCAGCGTGAATCGTTAAACGGCAGAATATCGCACTGGCTATTCATTCCCCAAGAACCCAACTAGGACATGTGGCCTTCTTCATTCTCAACGACCTCAACGACGATATTAAACATGTAGACAACTCAAACCTGCTATAAACCACACCTTGACCTATACCTGCCATCGCCTTGCAAGATCGAGGTAACACTTTATAATAATTTTGCGACGACAAATGACATACATAAGTCAACGCTAAGAAGAATCAGGAAGTTAGAGTCACTGTGCCCCAACAGAACCTAATCGACCACTCCTTTCCGTCGATTCTATGGAAGAAATCTTCTAAACCTTCACATAAGTAAAGTTTATTAGTCTCACAACTGACCAAACTATATTCTTGTGCAGCTGCAGGTGTAAATAAATCCTCTGCATTTTAAAGCAATCAACCGGCAAATCTAAAGTAAATTTATGCATCAACACAAATCTGGTTAATTTTGTACTAACCTATACTGAGCCCTGCAGGTATTGTTACGTGGATAAGTAGGCCAACTAAGAAAGCTTCAGTTAGTTGCGCGAAGAAATTATCACTCTCTAACAGACTACGAACACACCCCATCAACGGTGCGATTAATGTCGCTTGATATTAATGAATATATTATTTTATTATCCGTTTTGCCACTGAATTCAGTAAAAAAAAATCAGAAAAATAAAAAAACCGTTATTGTAAATAATTTAGTTTTGTAACTTCAAATACGACTCTAGCTTCTGTAGTTACCAGATTGTGAAGGCTAGTTGGAGCTAATTTATTGATAGTTAGGGGCAGTCTATCCGCATTGGCCAATATAGATACGTCTCGACAACCGTTGACTGCTTTTGAAAAGAGATACAATGAATCTTTATGAATCAATGGGAATAAGATACAGAACCTAACTTAGTGCAAGGCCGTTGTGAAAAAAATGGAGATAAAGTGGATTTAGCAAATAGATTTACAAATAGATAGAAAATTATAGAAAATATATTTGTGAATGTGTCGAACATTATACAGCAAAAGTATTTTTATACATTGTGCATACTGTACCGTTTATTTATCTGTGATATTATATGCCGTACAAGTTGTTGGCAAGCATTTAGCATCCTCTAACAACTGAATCAAAGGGTTTTTAAAGATTCACGAAAATAAATTGGTGCTTATTCAGTTCCCATTCTATCTTCCAGGTTAAAATCCGAGCTACCAAATTTTCACATATGGTTCAATAAATTTTTTAGCCACAAATGAATTTAAAATTTAGTCTAACATAACACGTTAAACAAACTGTTAAAGAATTTGTTAAAAATGTTTTAAACACATATATATTGGTTATAAATTTTGAATCAAAACTATAATATTAATTCCAAATTTGATTAGTTCGTTTTAGATTAACTACATTTATAAAATCGGTATTAATAGCGTAAATTTATCATCTAACCGGCATCGCTTTTAGCTAATAGGATAAGAAGCAGAATACGATAAGAATAATTCCTGATCGCAATATTACAGAATTTGCTCAAGTAACAGTGCGATAAGCAAGAGATAGATTGTTTGGATTGGCTATATACACAACTGAACTACAGTAGTTAATAAAAGGCTGATATTGGTGTCGTTATCAAACATTTAAAGGCAGATGGCTAAATATTGTTATTCGAATCACAATTGAGAAAGCTTATGAGATATATAACTATAAAAGATTGTTTTGATTGATCACGAGTCAATAAATTAGTTCTAACATTGGTAAGTTCATCAAAAACAAACTCAGAATTATTATTATAAAGGTTCACATATTATAAATAATCCTTTGTCATTAGGTCCAATAACTGAATAGTAGCACTGCATACTATTATTACATTAAGGTTAATAGGTATAGCTTCAAATTGTTAATTTTTTTGGAATACATTTTTTGTGCTCAATAATGCGCCACTGGTATATACTGACTACCTGTGAAGTATTTGTAATGTAAACACCATGAATTGAAACCTGTGTTTCTTACTTAAAAGTCTGCTCAAGTATTGCCAGGTATTAATTTTTTTTACTTAGTACTAAGATCTTAGAGTGAAATTAAACTTTCAATTTATCTGGTAATCGTGGTAATGTCATATAGTTAACACCCAAATATACAAATAAATGCGGGCATTTAATTAATTATTTTATTGCTCATAACAGCTTCATTTCTAAAATTATAAATTTTAATTTTAGATTTCACAACATCAATTCAGTCACTTAATGGTCAACATTTAACTATTTTACAATAGGCCTCATGACGATATATCCTGTTATTATATGCTACATGTCTAAACATGCTATCGGTAAAAACTGCTACAGCAAAACCAGAGACTAATTCGTGCTTTGTCATTGTTATATTTATACATCAAAGAGACACTATGTAAGAAAGCGTTTATTACGAGCAGCTTACTATTTAGTGTAATATATCTTTGTAGAAATAAAAATTACAAAATACATTTTTATGATTTCATAAATTATTGTATGTATCGAAATATTCATGCCAGAAATATAAATATAGTTAACCAATTTTAACACTATTAAAAAATGTTAGTCAATAAATATTTTACGGATTTAGTTAAGAATTTGCATATTCATATCAAATAACATAGATTGCTGAAACAAACGTATTTTGACCAGCTTTTATAGTTGCACATCTTTAACACATTTTGGAACCCCCTAATCCACCCTACTTTGCTCGATTTATCTATTACAAATTAACAAATATTTAACCATTAAATGTTAAAAAATTATATCTATTTAAATACCAAATGCCAAATACTATATACAACTGTCACACACACTTAATTAGCATTGTAATATTTATTTTTAATTCTGGCATTTATTTTAAAAGTTTTCTTGAGAAATATTATCACACATAAAGTTTCAATTAACATTCTGTTTCCATTGTTTAATATGTATTCTCTTTTTCTTCTTCGGCAGTCCAACATCTGTTTTAACTGCAGTATCATTCTATAATTTTTATTTTGTATACAAATATAACTATGAATTGCAGCTTTTAATATGTAATATTTCAAAATAACAATTAGCAAATAATATTTATTGTTATGGATACTTCTTTAGCAGATTGTTGTAAAAACAGATATAATATAATCAAACTAATTCGTTCATTCATACTATAACAATTTAAAAAATCAACATTGGTAAATTTTTAATGGAATAATGATTTTTCAACTATAAAATAAATTTGCTTCGACATGCAAAATTAATACTTACGACAAGAAACTCCCTGAAATCAATTTGACCGCTGTTGTCACGATCGAAAGTGCGGAATAAATGATCGTAGAAAAATTGACAATCTCCTTGTGGGAAAAAATGAAGATAAATTTTCAGGAAGCCTTTTCGGTTAAGAGATCCACGCGGACAGTCTCTCTGAAAAAATTTAATTAGTTTTATTCGATGTTTAGTTAATTTAGTTGTATAAATCAGTTATTTAAATTTTATTGTCATGAAATGTTATATTATTTTGATATAAACAATTTTTTACAATGAAATCCTTCACATACTTCTTATATACATCGTTCCCCACATTCACCACGTAGTCCTACAAGTAATTGTGATGAATTGACATTTGAGAAAAATATAATACATGACAAAGCATGAGCGGAGAATTTATTAATACAAAATGAGTGTCGCTAGAATAATAAAATCGATTAACACTCATTTTAACAATAACAAAGGGTCTATCGACATAATCGATTTTAATTCAAATTTTGTAGAATTTAACTCACGAAGTGGTATTTATTAAAAACCAGTTGCAAAGATAATACTCAATGGTACTTAGTAATACGATGTTTTAAAATGGATTTCTTTAAACTGTATTTACTCAGCGCAGTATTATTTAAAACTACCCCTTTGTCCAATGAGATATAATACTAGTATTAACTAAAACCATGGAAATCCTCATTTATCTCAATAAATATTTATAAAAATTATTATTTATGCCGACTAATCTATGAATCTTACAGCATTTCTTCAAACTTATATTTGAAATATTTTGTTTTCGTTGGCTGACTGATGCATCTATAATAATTAACGCGGATAATTAATTATTAAATTTTATTAGAAAAGAAAAGTTTCAAATTATAAGTACGGTACTGTACTTTTTTCTTATTATTCAATTTTATGTTTGAAATTATAATACATCCTAGCGCATATCGCCCGCATTAAACTCGTCGGCAATTATAGGTATCTTTTGAATTTAGTAACAGATATAAACATGAGTAATACAAAACGAAGCGATCATTTTATTACCTAATACTTTTTCTTACTTCGTCGATAAGAGCGTTTGTTGTTATCTTCTATAATCTGTTCCGCATGCGGAATTTATTGTCACTACAGAAGTATCAAAAGGGTTTGTTCTGTCACGAAAAAGTCGTTCTCTGCTAAATGCACGTTGTAACAATAAGTAATTCGCCATGAGCGACTATGACTACGGTAAAAAGTATGCGGTGTATGGTAAAACGTGGGTAAAACTTATAACTAATAACACTTTAAACCTACTCTATAGTTGGATTAGAGTCTGGTATATTAATCATATTGATTTTCGTCATTTGAGTAGGTAGTATTAAATAAATTAGTACTGGGTTTAAGACTAGTATTAGCTAATTCATCTTTAGACAATCGACATGGTATTAAATTTATGGATTTTGAGAAGGTTAGTACTACAGTAGTATTAAGCTTTAAAATATATAATTAACGTAGACAATAATTAGTAAGTTCAATTCATTTTATAAACCTTCTAATTTATATTCCACTGTATCAATTATAGGTGTTCCCTTTATTTAAAATCATTAAATCTTTGAACAAATTTAATATATTTGACTGATGTATAAAAAAACTATATTTATCAATAAATTACATCGCTTTATTGAATTAATCGGTTGATTTTATTCAGTATTCCTCTTATTGTACAAGTTTTTTTTTACTATTATAATTAATTATTAAAAATTGTTTAGTTTATAAATTTTAGTCAATAACTCAATTACTAGTGTGTATTGCCTTGGCTACAATTAAAACAAAAACAGGATGTTTTGAAAAAATTATTACTTTCATAGGGGCTATGAAAAACATGGTATAATAAATTTAATTTTTGTTTATGCATATTTATACATTTAAATATTTTTACATTATTAATATAAAGCAATCGTATATAAATTAAATTAAATTTAGTTACTTTTCTCATCTAATTTAATTAAGAGATAGGAAAAGCGTGTTCACATTTGGCTTATTTAAAAATGTATTACTATATGGTTCACGTGATAAATAAGTTCAATTCAAATGAGTTGTATATCATAGATATCGATTTTTGTAATTTTTTAATTTTACAAATGATAACAGGTGGCCTATCTATACATACTATAGTTAAATATCTATGTTGCGTGTACATAGCGCGAGTTTATGTTTGGTTTAGAAGAAGTTTTGAAAACCATATGTTGAAAATCTGGGGTTGAAAACCAAAACCAACCATATCAGAACCTTAAGATAATTATAAATAGGTTTCAAAAATCAATATTTTGAGATAATATACTGGCTAAATATATTTTTACAAGTACTTTAATTATTTAATAAATAAAGTGTATCAAATTATTTTATTAATAAAAATTACACCCAATTTATTTTGCAAATCTATTTCAATTTCAAAACTAAACATAAAATCGGAAGGTTTTAAAAACCCAGAAAATCGAACATAGAGAATTGACACACAAACTCGATTTTAAAGACTTGTTTTGCTGAAGTTAAACTCTGAGTTAATACCGTTAAAACTATTGAAGACTTCAGAAAATTGTCTAAATTTTCCAAAAACCAATAATTTTATTGAATTAAATGTTTGGTTTTAAATCCCGTTTTCAAAACTCAAGAAAGTTTTTTTTAATTTTTTCCAAAACCAAGCATTAATCCACCATTAATGAAACATAGTTTTTTGCATTAATTTATAATAGGACGTAATTTGTTATGTTTTTGTAAATATCGATTGAAATTATATTGATCCAAATGTCAAAAACAGCACTCTTGCTAAAAACTTCTTCCATGCCAACCAATTGTCAACGTTTTAAAAATGTTAAACTCTAAAAATTAATACTAAATAACTTTTTTTCTGCATCACATTTTTTGTTTACTATTTCGAAAGCTACAAATGTATTTAATTAGAATCACAATGTTTATAGGACCCACAAATATTTTATATATTAAAAAACTTCCCATTAAATCTAAGACAAAATGGTTAAAAAATGTATCGCTTCTCTGGTTGATTCGTGTATGTGAAACATAATTTCGTGGTCACGTTTATTAGACATTAACTGCACATACATATAATATAGGCTTTCATCAAATGTGTACCATAGAATTTGTAAACTCATTCGCTTCGCTATCACGTTATTAAAATTTTTATTATAACTCAATTAAAATATCTTAGAGAAAATGATACGCTCAGAATGTAAGGTTAATAGCACTTTATAATTAAGACGAAGAGATTCACATTAAGCTCATTTTAGATTTGCTTCGGTTCGAGAATCTGAATAATTATCACTTTCATAGAATATACATATATATTCTATACGCGTTGATATTACTTATTTACAGAAATATGCGGGAAAAAATAAAGAGTCGTGCTAAATATTATCCATTATACTCAGGGATGCCTACAGAATAGACTTATGTCGAGATGCGTGGGTAGAACATTACTTCTGCCAATTTGAGTTTATATAATCAGACCCACTTTTCTACTCAGAAGTTTCCTCCCCGTGGAAACAATTTGTGAAGAATTGGATTAAATAAGTTAACATTATCAAACACACTAACTATTTTGAACCAGTCTTAAGAATAGTTTAGTAATCTATGACAGACCTACTTAAGTGTGAAGAAGTATATGTTTCATTTAGTAAAACAAAATGTATTGTAATAAAAAATATATGTGTATCAGTTTTGAATATAAATATTGAATAAAATTTATATTATTAATAGCATTTTATCAGAAATTCTAAAGAAATTCTTAATACTATACTTTAGTACCTAGTATGAATAATAGTTATTTTTAGTAGGTAACAAATATCATGAACAATTTTTATATTATACTAATTTCATAGTGTTAACAGCAAATAGTTACTATTCGTTTTGGCTAGTATGGTATTCAGAGGACCAGAGGGGATTAAAGCAAAGTATATCTAAAACGATATCAATTATTATGAAGAATTAGACCCAACTATGTAAAGCTAAACATTAACAACCGCATCCCGATATAACGTGTCCTACATTTTAATATATACTAAATTATATTTAGCTTATTTTAGTTGGTAGTCTACTATAGCCTGTAACTCAGAGAGTTTGTGGTTCGAAACCGGGAAAGGAACTCTTGGCTTCATAATAGTTTTCGCTGAAATATATGTTCTTGTTTATTACATATTTGTAATTAAGAAGTTTATCTTGTGACTTATAATGATATGCATACTTTTATTTAATATTATAAACAGTTGGATTACATATAATTTAGCTTACACATTTATTATTACGAAACTCACTAGTATAAATATTATTATAAAAAATATTAATAAAAGTTAACTAAATACATAAACTATTTATATCGTTACCTTCAAAAATTTCATTCACCGAAGATTTATTAATATTAGAATGATAATTAAATAAAAGTCTAACTCAAAGTCATTCTCAACTATTAAGATTGCTTATAAAAAATCCTTTTTAAAACCTATCAAATTAATTAAATATTAGTGAATTAATATAGACAGTAAAAGACAGGCTGATACAACTAATTAAGGAAATATCCTAATTAAAATGGAAAAATGTGAACGTTGTAGTCTATATGAATTAGACATCGTGTATTGAGAATAATATTGAGAAATATAATTATTTTGTTTTATATAAATTTAAAGACGTAGCTAATAAACATGCATAGCAAATAAATGACGCTAACAAAACCTTTACAAAACGGAAATTATTGTTAAATATAATTCAACGAAATTTAAATAAAAGAAAATAGTAATATGCCTCAACATTCTTCTCAACACACGATGTCCAATTCATATAGACTACAGCGTTAACAATTATCCATTTAGTTAGGATATTTCCTTATTTAGTTGTATCAGCCTGTCTTTTACTGTCTATATTAATTTACTAATATTTAATTAATTTGATAGGTTCTTAAAATGATTGTTTATAAACAATCTTAATAGTTAAGAATGGCTTTGATTTAGAATTAGATTATAAGAAAATAAAGCTTGCCTAAAATATTTAATTATCCTATAAAGTTTAATCAAATTTCGATGCAGGAAAGTTTTCTCATTTATTGATTTCAAAACTGGTAGCAATCAAGCATATTTTAGTATACAGAGCGTAATCTAGATAGAACAGTAAATGTCAAGTTTCACGTTTGCCGAATTCTCAAATGATTTCAATTGACAATCTTGATTTGGCACGAAGGCAAAAATTATTGAATAAATACTATCGCGAAAGTTTTTAACCGGAAAATTTGTTTTACGATGAATTGCAGTTGAACAAGAGACTTATCTATTTTGACGAATTAAAGGAATTTTGTCTCTCTCACCTTTTTTCACTTCAAAAAACAGACAGCAAGATTACTAACAAAATGCTACCTAATCCTTTTTTTAAATCTCAAGATTAAGTAGAATTGTTTTGTATAAATTATTTACAAATCTTTAAATGCTTCACATATTTTCGTGACTTATATTTTACGACTTTCTAAATGTCACAGTTAACGGATAAATGAACATTAACCGGGTGCACACATAAAACATGTTGATACACAGAAATGATTTCGCCTTTCATCTATGTCCATCTTTAACACAAAAGTCAATGAAATAGCAATTTAGTTTATGACCTAGTAATATGTTTATTTTTTAATTATCTATATTTATATGCAAAGCATATAGATATACACTTTGGTCTGTTTCTATAATTTCTTTTTTGATTTGATATTTATTCAACAAGTTAACTGAAATTCCGTGTCATATTTTATTAATGTGGTATCTTAAAGGGCGCCAAATTCTACTATATAATTTTTAAAAGAACAGTTATATTATAATTGTTATAGTAATATCAAGAGGTAAATGTAGCTACAATTAAATAACTGTTCATTAAAAAAATTATAGTGGCATTTGGGTTCAATATTCATTTCAACATTATGCTACGGGAATTCCATAAATGTGTTTCATTTTCCTAATAATGTATTGTGTTTTTATTTCTGTAAGTTAATATAATTTAGAAAATAATTATTGAAAACGAATTATACATTATCATGTGTTTTATGTCTATATCTAATAAAAATGTTAAAATATTGTTACTCTTTTGGATTTAAACAAGGTTTAATCTCTCCGCTCTGCCTACGTTATATTCTGGGTGTTTAAAATTGCATTAAACAAATAAAATTACTATCTAGATTTAGTATTTTTAATTTTAATTTGTTATTAGGTGGCGTTCAAGAATGGAAAAAAAATATCATTTGATAGCAAATTTTCTCTCTCTCTCTAAATTTTTCATCGGTATCTCCAAATTCTCAATCTTCATAAACATTTATTTAATTCGGATTAAAAATAATATTTAATGTGTATTATCACTAGTGAATTATAAATATTACACTTATCAAAGTTTTAATTGATCGAAATAGTTAGTTAAACACAACCCTTACTACGTTCAGTAATTTATTTCCTTTTTAACAGATAATTATTTTATAGTACCTCAAAACCCAGATATTTGCGAATAAAATGTTTTATTTATTGCTAGAATAATCTTTTAATTTTTCATATTGATAATAATAACATTTCCACATAATTCCTAAAATTGAATTCATTCTCAAAAATTGTTAAAAACAAATAGTGATTATTTATCTCTATATATATTATATAATTATCATTATAATATTTATATTTATTTTAGTATATCTATATTTAATATATTTCTATCTATATTTTAGAGTTTCATAAATTTACTAAATATTATAATTTTATATACTAATATACTAAGTAAATAATTAGATATCTTTTGTAAAATATTGTGAATAACAAAATGGAAGTGTCAATTCGATGGGATGGTATTGTAAGTAATAAATCGAAAGATAATATCCATTTATTTTCTATATTGTTGATAAACACGGATAATTTCTTTTTAAAACGTATAATAATTGTTAATTTCAATATACTATATCATACATTAAGGTCAAAATATTAACTAAATCAATATTATTCATTGTAATAATTTAATTAATTAAAAACCAATAAGAAGCACATTCAATCTTAAATTATTTCTTTTTAAATTGATTTAACAACAATTCATATTCCGTAAGATGCATATATTGAATAAAAGAAACCAGAAGCAAAAATAGGAAATTATGGTTTCTAATTCTTCCAAAAAAAATTTGCTAAACTTTATAGTATTTATAATTTATATTTGATGTATTATCATGACTAACATTTATATCTAACATGTCATATATTCTGTCTGACATGTTCAAATGAAATGATTTATCTTCTGATATTGTTCCTTTTTTTAAATTACTTCATATAATTAATTAATGTTGGCAGTTATCCAACAGATGCCATTTGACCCAATATATATATATATTTGACACATTTTGTAGAAAAGAAAAAAAAGAGGCTCCATCTATCTCTCTCTCACCTTTTTAAACAAATTATTTTATAAATATATAGCAACTTTTATCGATTTTCGAATTAAAGAACTGTTTTGCCAATACACAGCTTACAAAAATTAATTAATAAATTAATCGTTAATTCCATGGATGTGTCAGACAACAGCTATGTCACTCCGAAAATGTACGAAAATTGTTCACAAATCTTAAAAACTTGAAGGCAAATCTTTAAAGTCGTTCTTTTTCTTTCTTTTCTCTGATGATAAGAAGCACAAATATGAACACAGACAAAAACGATTTCCGTAATTATGTCCTTTAAATTGTAAATAACTTTCATTATTGTGAAAATACTGCACAGTAATATACTCAAACAGAATGTAATTGGGAGTTATAACCAGACATATCTCGAGAGGGTTACTTCTACTACCTGCAGTAAATTACTTTTCAATTACTTCTGAATCATTCTTGAATGTCTTATGAATTATATCTGCAGTACTTCTGAATTACATATAGTATTATTGATTACATAATAATACAACCCTGTATTCGGTTACAATTATTTTATGAAAAAAAAATTAATCCAATTTTTTTTGATATTTGATAAAATACTATTATTTAGTTTTATCAAAATTTGTAAAATTCTTTCAGCATCTGTATTTATAATAATATTACAATTTATTTATTAGAAAAATATTATATGAATATCTATCATAATATATATAACATTTAATATTAATAAAATATTTTTAAATAATTATTTCAGATATTGTTTAGTACATAATTTTTTACAAAACAAAAATACTACAATACGATAATGCTTGTTTTTTTATTTTAGAATGCGTAATGAGTGTAAAGAAAGGTTATAATAATTGTATTATTTTGAATTTTATCGCTCATTTAATTAATACCATATTTACATATGTATAATGCATTAAGCATAATGAGCTTAGATTTATTTATACGGATTATATAAACATGTATATATACAAAAAACAAGATAATATATTTTATAGATATGTTAAAAAATTAAGAAGATTTAAAAAATGGTTAGAAATCATCCAGTTATGCATATAATCACCATGCTTATAAAGATGATTCACTGATTCGGTTCAGTTTGTAACTGTTTGTTTGATCTGATAGTGAAATATAATTTTAGAACTGAAATTGTTTTATTTCTCAGTGAAATATCACGGCAAATAAGCCGGTACAATAAATAGTCAAGCATAAACTACTTCATCATACAACCGAAAACATGCCATATCGAGCTATTTCATTAATTATGTTATCTGGGTTACTTAACGGATATTTTGCATTGTTGTTAAGTGAAATTTGAACTCACGCAAACGTGTTAAATAAGAATCAAATTGAATGTTTCAAACTAATAATTGTATAGGAACAATATCATGCTTTTCTACTTTCGATAATAAAATTATTTATTTCGGATTAAAGCAAGCGATAGATCTTTAATTTGAGATCATTATAGAAGCAAATAATACTTTATATTAAATTAACATCAACCCGTCACATGTCACTCAGAAAACTCATATATGCGATCGAATATAAACTGTATTATTTTACTTTTTAATAATTGTTTAATTTCACATCATAAACCAATATATATTAGTTATATATATATATATATTGAACAATTTCAATATAGCACACATGTTATACGAAAGGTATAGTATTACTTTAGGACGCTTTAGACTTAAGACTTAAATATATATATATATAATGGAATATAAAAAGTCATAAGTAATTTCAAACAAATTATCAAAAATTTAATTTACAAATATTAGGAATGTATACACACATACATATTACATAATATAATATATATATCATATACGTAACAAAACCAACAAATTATATTATATATTAATATTCAATAAATGTTATTGTTTAAATTATGTAATTTTAATATGTACATCAAATAATTACAAAATTACACATAATACAGTCAAAACATCCAATAAAAATTTATAAAACAAATTGAAGAATAGAAATATTGACTAAATAAATAGATCTTAAGTTTTTCATGTATTTATAGACTTTACCCATTATATTAAACTTTATAGAAAAGTTGATCATCAACTATCTGTTTTTTATTATAATTAAAGATGATGATTGACTATCCATAATGAGTATTTTTTTAATAATTTTTGGTTTCTGTATTCATATTTATTCCTAATTTGTTATGTCTAATTTCATTACTGTGACCTGCTAATCGATCAGCAACACGCCACAGTTCTTCAAGTCTGGCATATACTTATTTATTTGCAATCGCCGCTGGAAATTACATAAATACGGTTTGTGGTACTGTAATTATTTTCATATATAATATACGTACACTTTCCCCGTTATCTCATTGGTAAAACTTTTGCTTTCTACAAGATTTACATTTACTTTACATCTTGGCCGACTAAATTAGTGAATTCCTATAGCTAGGTTATTCGTCTACTTATTTTCATGATTAAATTGAGTGAGTGTAAGTTTTAACATAAGTAAGATGTTCATGGTTTTAACGCAAAATACGTAACACGAAATATTTAGCATATGTGCTTTCCATTATTTTGTAATAGTTGTTACGTAATTTATTAATAGGAAATAATAATAATAATAGTAATCTACAGAAAGAATTATATTAATTTCTGTTTTAGATTTATCATTGAATAATTGGCTTTTTTTGTACCGATAGTGATATTGGATACTTTTTCTATCAAATATATAGAATAATTTAGAGTGATAAAATAAGTGTATGCTCGGACATTGTAAAAATGATATACTTTTTGTCCAAATAAAATAGATTTCAATGTATTAAAAAAATTTAATATATATATATCAAATAAGCAAATAAAACAAATGTTATGAGTTTGTTTTTCACATTACAATAACATAAACTTTTCTGGTTGATATAAATAATTTAGCAAAATTGCGAGTAGTTGGTGTTCCCAAATAGTTCCTATTGTTTTGAAAAGAAAAGTTATTTTCAAATTGAAATGAGTTATTTTTTTAACAAAATTCAATTTTAAAATATAATTGTTTTCTATTTTTGGCGACCACTTTTTCTAGATAGGATATACACATACCAACGCATGGTGTATCCTTCCATCAATTATTAATCTTAGAAGCACACACATCCACCAAAGACTATATATTATTAGAAGTACTATCGAGTTTTACATTACGTAGTGCGATGACGGGGAATGAAAACATTTTTTTCAGAAATCTGTAAAAGTATTTTCTCAATATATTTAATCCCTACATTTCCTCGAAATATATCTACATTTAAAATAACGATATAATCTGCGGCATTTGTATAATATATGTGTGAGTGAGTCGGTCTAACGAGGTTCTATTGACAGAAATCAGCTAAGTTCATTTTCATAAAGCTTGTCTCATGGGATGCGTTGTATGCTTCTGTTGTTGCTTGGTTGCTCTATACTTGTTATTAAGAGTATATTGAATGATGTGCAGTACTAACAACATGACTATAAAGAGACACAAGAGATAAATAACCTAATCTCGATCGAATAACAAAGTTTTTAGAAGTCGAAACATTTCTTGCGAAATAGAGTCGACACGTCTAGTTTACTTGGTAGGTCGCCGGAGACTATGGTTATATGAGTACAAAAATTCAATTATGCTTTTTTGTAAACGCTTATCTACTGCGTCATAAACAAGATCATCTTTCTCACTATCTACTGCGTCATAAACAAGATCATCTTTCTCACTATCTACTGCTCAGTGAACAACATCCCATGTCTCACTATCATGGTACCACAAACAAAATCTCATATCTCAGTATTTACTGCGTCATAAACAACATCTCAGGTCTCACTATCTCCTGCGTCATAAACAACATCTCATGTCTCACTATCTATTGCGGCATAAACAACATCTCATATCTCACTATCTACTGCGCCACAAACAACATCTCATGTCTCACTATCTACTGCGGCATAAAAAACATCTCATATCTCACTATCTACTGCATCATAGACGACATCTCATGTCTCACTATCTACTGCGTCATAAACAAAATTTCAAGTCTCACTATCTACTGCGTCATAGACAACATCTCATGTCTCACTATCTACTGCGTCATAGACAACATCTCATATCTCACTATCTACTGTGGCATAAACAACATTTCATATCTCAGTATTTACTGCGTCATAAACAACATCTCATATCTCCCTATCTACTGTGTCATAGACAACATCTCATGTCTCACTATCTACTGCGCCATAAACAACATCTCATGTCTCACTATCTACTGCGGCATAGACAACATCTCATGTCTCACTATCTACTGCGTCATAAACATCATCTCATGTCTCACTATCTACTGCGGCATAAACAACATCTCATATCTCACTATCTACTGCGTCATAGACAACATCTCATGTCTCACTATCTACTGCGGTATAAACAACATATAATGTCCCTCTGTCTACTGCGTCATTAACAACATCTCATGTCTCACTATCTGAGATGCTCTACAAAAAACGTTTTCTACGAAATACTGTGTCCACTGATTGCTCTAACGTTTAATTTTACATGGGCGCATAATCTTTTCTAATATCATCTGCCTATGAGATGCATATTTTAATTTATTATATTATTAGTACATTTCATTATCTGTATGTTTGTAATCAATAATTATAATACATGTAATCACCAATTTATTAAAATATTATTAAAAAATAGTTTTAAAATTTTATAAGAAAGATTTGAAATATCAACTTTAATTATTTCAAAGAGGGATATATAATATAGGATAAAAAGAATAAATATATAGATAACGTATTACCAATTTTTCAGTAAATTATTGAGTAGAAACGTTATTATTATTTATAATTCGTAAAATAAAATTGCATAATTTATTTCCAATCATTGCGCAGAATTAATATATCAAAATATTTTTGTTTGTTCTTTTTTAAACAATTACAGGGAAACAATAAATACAAATGCAATGTCAGCATGAATTCTCTACAAAATATAACTTAATTAACTTTTGTATAAAAACATCAATTTGATTACTACAACATATATAACGTTTGAAATGATTCAGTTAATTGGTGTATAATGTTTGAAATGATTGAATTAATTACTGTAACAAATATTTGTTATGTAATTAAGATAATTATTATTAACTATATTCACTAATCCAACTTGTTACATTAACGAATCAACTCCGAACCAGGACTAGAGTATTTTTGTCATTCATTAGTTCCCAGAATTGCGGATCAAAAAAATTCTAAAAACATTTATACTTAATCACTTATAGTGTATCGATTCGACAATGATTCTATATTTATTTAATTTTTCTCTGTAAATCTTTTATATATAAGTAATTAAAATTAATTTATATCACAATTATAAAATAAAAGTTCATACTAGATAATCGTTACAATAACCTTTAACGCATTTTAAAATATAGAAATTATTTCACGTAAAGTATCATTTAATACAAGTAATCTAAATATACATTCGTTTTAGTTTTTATGGGCAATTAGTGATATATTGTAATTAAAATAATGGATTGATTTTTTCAAATTGTTAATAAGCATCCATAGTTATAGAAATATAATTTTAAGTTTTGTAATATTTTTTAATTATTTAATAATTCATTTTTGTTAAGAAAAGATAAAAACATAAGTTGTGATCATATATAAAAATACGGTTATTCATCAGTATGTAAAATTCGATGGATCAATTTATTTAATAAAGTTGTTCATAATTATTATTAATATTAGTTTAGAAACAAGAGATAAGGAAGAAAGTCTTTTGGAAATAAATAATTGAATAAAATGAAATAATAAAAAAATTATATAACGCCATTAAAACATTATTATTATAATTACATGTATTACTAGTATTAGTATTATTATTAGTAGTAGTTTTAGTAGTAGTATATAACATAACATAATTATTGCCTACCTAATTTAGAATTTTTCATTCATAACTGTTGTTGTCAAATGAAAAAGTAAACATGTGATTAAATAGCACCATGAGTAAGAAATGTACACATTTATGCATGATAAAAAGTTTTGGAAATAAATTTGATATTTAATTCATTTCTATTCAATACTTGGATTAGATATTCAAACACCCATTCCGATATACAAATAAACAATTTCAATAATTCTTATCAATTTAAAAGTACATATACTTATAATTAACTTCAAAAAGAAAAAGTATAATATAACAACATCTAGAAATAAATATATTAAATTGTAACTAAATTTATTAATTCCTCTATTTCAGTCTTTGGCGGCTTGTTGTAATTGCCACCAATTGTCGTTTTAATTATTAAATAAACAAACAGAACAGAACGATGTATAAATACTGTTTCATCTATAGTTTAACTTTTGCCATATGTTTTTAATTATGTGAATTATATACTTACTATTTCATCTAGTTTAATTTTTGCTACATATATGCAATGGAGTTTAATATAATGCTATTTCATCTATAGTTTAACTTTTTGATTTGGATACTCTTTTGGTGTATATATATTATATACGTTTAATATGTATAGTGTGTCTCAAAGTTCACTTTTTTAAATAATTGTTCATTCATAGTTCTATCTTTATTAGAAAATATATTATTTTCAAAAATGCTTAGTTGAATTAAAAAATATAAGACCATAGGATATAAAAAGGAATAAAAAATCTGAAAACTGCTGAGAATATGTTTTAAGAGTATCGTCTAACAGTATCGTCTAACAGTTTTAACAGTATCGTCTTTAAATGACCTACATATATTCATGTTTCTGGATCACTCATTTCCAGTAGTCTTGTGCTATTTGATTTTTGTTTTATTGAGTTAATATGCAGTTACGAGACAAAGAAAGATTAATTATTAATAAGATATGATAAAAATTTTTTAAATCTACAAAATATACATAAATATTTATGGATTATTATTTGCCTTAAATTCTATTTTCTTTATTTATACCAATAATTAGAATCATTTATGAAATAAAATATATAATATAAAACATTAAACAATAAACATATTTTATTATTTTTATAATGTGTAATATAGTATGTTGCAATTTGTCTTAAATATAGTAAATGATTTTATATGCGATTGAGTAAATTCACGAAAAATCTATAGTAAAAAATAAATATCTAAAAAAGATTTTTGTAAAGAAATCTCGCTAAAAGTATTTTTCATATTTTTCGAGTATGCTGATTCCGAATCTTCTGATTTTATATTAAAGTCAGTATATAAAAAATTGAATGGTCACTGGTGACAGATAACTACTAAATAGCAATTTTGGAATGTTGTTATCGATAATCTCCATTATTGGAATCAAATGTATAATTATACACATAATAATATACACAATCTTTGACAAAGTGGTAATAAGGATGCAACGAAAAAGCATTCTACATCACAGTTAATGATACCAAATTGGATAAGTTAAACAAGTTATAGTATTTAAAAAGTGTGTTTCATCAGATGCAAAAAGTGATTACTAAATCCAACGACGGATGGGCAGAGCAAAGAAAACGTACAAAGTAGTTTAGAATGTACTGGCCTGTCATCGGCTAATAGAGGTACTGCTTTCTGGCTCCGATTGTTGATATGCTATTTATAGTACAATAACGACCTTCCTATATACGTAAGATCGGTTGATGAAACTGACTACAGGTCTAGAGGCAGATGAGCCGCAGTTTCTGAGGCAAATTCAACGGATGTCGTGAGTACCAAAAATGCTGAATGAAACAATATTATTGTGACTGGAACATTAAAACAGTTGATGAAGATCATATTTACAAAGAAAAGCCGCTTTTAGAAGACCTCATGATGAAGAAATAGTTGAAACATTTAATAATCACCAGAAACAAAAAAAAGGAGGAAAGCATGCGCTAGGACGCCAACCCCGAAATAATTTGTCATGGATATCAAGAGCGATGAGAACCATGTCATTAGCACGGATATCAAGAGCGATGAGAACCATGTCATTAGCACGGATATCAAGAGCGATGAGAACCATGTCATTAGCACGGATATCAAGAGCGATGAGAACCATGTCATTAGCACGGATATCAAGAGCGATGAGAACCATGTCATTAGCACGGATA